>VUQS01036803.1:0-25575 GCA_015108495.1 Heterochromis multidens
TTCAAGTTTTACCATGTCTTGAAATTAATCGCTGTATAAAGACAGTAGATGGCAAAAACAGCAACTATAAATGTTTTTTAAAAAGTCACAAATCACCAAATCAAGACAAAATACATAGCTATACAAGCTTTACATGCCTTTATGACTGTATAAGAAATCATTTGTGTTATGACTGTATTGCATATGTTTGTGCCAAAATATTTGATTGTCATAGGTGTCTGTTCATTGAAAAAAATTATGTACTGTTTTGCTGCCTCACAACAGACCTGTATTGGCATATCAAAATTATCACAGAGAGGAAGAAGTCAAAAAACTATTCTGAAGTTGCCAGATAATGACTCTAAACAACATATGTTTAAGCAAAGCATCTTTCATCATATTTATCAAGAAACTGGGTGCTGTCTGATCTTCACAAAGAACCAAAGATAAAAACATTTAGCTAATCTGAAAAATGAATGCCAAAAATAACCTACTTTATTTTGATATCTTTTGTTCTACCTGACAGTCTTAGTATTCTTAGCTGTTTAGGAGTGGGACAAAGTGTCAGTGTTTTTTTTGTTTTTTTGACCCAAGTGACCTAACACACAATTGGCAGCTCACATATATCTCGTCTGTCCTGAGGCCTGTGACCCAGCCTTTTTATAGGCTTCTAGGGTCAAAGTAGTTTCTGGTAGACAAACGCCACCTTTCAAAGCAACACAAAGAAAATCTGCAACCCAGACTTTAGTCATGTTCAAATTTTGAATATAACTTACATTTTACTCAGCATTTTCTATTTACACTCTTGAAATTTAAAACAATGAAGTTATATTGGTATTATATACATGGTTATATTGTACCTTGGCATGTCTTCCTGTCTGGTAAGAGGGCATATCCTTTAGGACAGGTACAGAAATAAGAGCCAGGAATGTTCTCACAACCAAGGGAGCAGCCATGGTTCCAATGGGCACATTCATTCACATCTATGGTACACACAGACAAAGATAGTGAAATAGCCTTATTGTGTCATGCATCAGAGCAGGCAATGTTTTTCCAGTCTTCTATTGTCCAGTGTCCAGTAGCCTCGTTTTCCTATTTTTATCTGATAGGAGTGGCACCCGGTGCGGTCTTCTGCTGCAGTACCCCATTTGCTTTAAGGTTCGAGGTGTTGTGCATTCACAGATGCTTTTCTGCATACCTTGGGTGTAACCAGTGGTTATTTGAGTCAATGTTGCCTTCTTATCAGCCTGAAGCAGTCTGACCATTCTCACAGACCACATCCCACAGAGCAGCCCATAGCACCAACAACCATGCAACATTTACAGTCACTGACATCACCTTTCTTCCCCATTCTGATGCTTGGTTCAGAGCAGGTCATCTTGACCATGTCTACATGCCTAAATGCATTGTGATTAGCTAATATTTGTTTTATCAACCAGTTGAACAGGTGTACCTAAAAAAAAAGTGGTCAGTCACTGTATATTACATACTTCTAGCTATTTCATTTCTTGAAGTTTTTACTTCTAGAGAAGATCCCTTTGATCAAATCTTTTTTTCTTTTTTTTTTTTTGTAAGTTCCTAAATTCTGACTGAAGTAAAAATTTGTTTTTGCAGTTATATTTTAAATTGGCTTCTTGCTTTTGATACCAACCTTTACAGTAAGTGCCTTCCTTACTGAGAACAAAGCCTTCATTGCACTGGCAAACCCCTTGCTCTGCCAGACTGGAACACACGTTCACACAGTTATTGCCACCTTGGTCATCGCAACCTGTTGGAAATGATTAGCAGTGGTAGGTATCTTGTTGTTTGATAATTATCTAGAATATTAATGCAAGTAAGCTATTATGACACAATAAAGAACTTTAAATGTAAAATAATATTGAGTTGTAACCTGGAAATGGTGATAGCGGGTCTGCTGTTGGCTGATTGAGGGGATGCACAACCTTGATATCAACAGGAGGTTTAGCCATTTGTTTTATGTTAACAACACGTGGCTCTCCACCAGTGTACTTGTTTACTTGTTTTATAACCTGAGACTCAACATCAGTATAGTATATGTGCTCCAGAAAAACTGATATTCCAACTGAATGAGACCTGACAAAAAAGGAAAAAATAAACATAGAAGTAATGACAGTGTGTTTATATTGGCATATTTGATACTTTACATCAAAACTCTGAAATATTGTTACATCTGCATTTTCTTCAGTAACAAAAGTTAAAAGATGAGTAACAAATTGTAATATAACGAATCGCTCACCGAAGTGGAAGATTCATGATGTGCAGAACGTTCCCATTGTAATCACAGGAGGCAATGGCACTTTCTACTTGCAGCCCAAACTGAACCCAGAACAGTCTTTTGTCTGCTCGGTCAATCGACAGTGCCCTCAGTTGTTCAGTTATCTTAATTAATGTAATTTTCATCTGTCCTGTGAGATCAGACCTTTGGATACTTGGCGATATCCCCCCAGACAGCCAAAACAAAAACCTGCAATATGCATGTTTTGGGTTTAAAAAAGGTTTTGCAATGAGTCTTTCCAAAATATTTTTTTCTAAAGTTAGCTTTGCATCTGTTATGAAATATGAAATATTTAACTTAGTTGGTTCCAGTAAGGGCACTGCTTAGACATTTCATCACATGTAAAGCCTACCAAATCAGGAGCCTCATAATTCTTTTGCCTCAAAGTGATATTTGGTAGTGCTTAATAAACTGTAGCCCAATTGAATTAAAGCCTGAGAGAAGTGTACGATAATAAGTAATGTAAAAAGTAATTTAAATATGCTCTTGGCATTTTTTAATCATGAAACATTTTCTAAAATGAAATTATTCACTGTTTCTTATCCATTGGGCCAAATTATGGGAAAGTAAATTACTACTGCTGTCCTTGATCAGAAAAACTCTGAGGTATGTGAGAGTCAGACAGTAACTTTTCATATCATTTGATCATCCTGTGTAATATGTGTATAGTTTAAAAAAAACAAAACAAAAAAAAAAAAAACCTTCATCATGACAACTGCATGAATTACCTGTTAGAGGGGTCAACAGTTATAGAACTGGGTTGGATCAAGTGTCTTAAAAGAGTCCTCTGTTTTTTCCCATTTATATCAATTCTCTTTAATTCCCCCTTTTCTCCACTTGTCCAATACACACTGTTCCAAATCCAGTCCACTGCAAGGCCTGAGATGTGTTTGTCATATGAATACAGTTTCTGTAAAAGAAACATTCTTCATTAATCATTTTAAATCAGAGGATCTAAAAGTATCCAGAGCAATGCAGGATAACATTACAAAATTTAATCCTGGCAATTTCAGTTTTGGAAAGATCTTTTAAAACCTCCAAATTAAATGTTTTACTGTATTTTTACTGCTATACTAATTAGGTTATTAAAAATTCCTAAATCATTAAATGTAATCCTAACCTGCTGCTTAGCTTTGTGGATGTTAAGTCTCATTAGCTGTGTATTCCATACTTTGAAACTGCACACTAAAGACCACCTTGAGTGGGCAGGATTCCTTGTTAGATGAGCAAAATGGATTCAGAAAAGCACATGTAGTGCAGATGTAGTTACCATTATACTTGCAAGAATTAATGAAAATAGGTCTGCTTTTGCTTGGTTTACTGGTCTCAAGAAGTTGTTTGATGGGATTAAAAAGGAATTTCTTCACTGTATGTTGGTAAATTATGGTGTATTATGCTGTGAAGTCTACAGTTTCTGGAGCTTATTTTTAGGTTAATGAATATGAAGCTGGATGGTTTCACCAACAGTTTTCCATTATATTGTTGTTTTTAGCAGTTCGGATGAATCTTTTAACTTAGGTTAAAAGATGATTGGATTGTGGGCACATTATTATAAGCAGATGGTATTTTTTGCTGGACATGAAAAATGCATCTTTAAACATTGTTTTGGAATCTTTCTGGAAATTAAGACTAGTCGTAAATCAAGACACCTCCACAAAGGAGGAAATTCATGAAAAATCACTGAGTAACCTCCCACCTGACCCCCTCAGAATCAGCTTTTTTTTTTTTGGTACAATAATTTTAATAAATTTAAAGAAGCACTGCAACATTTTATCTTTATACTATGAACATTTTTTGTGTTACCAGCCCCCAAAGTACATAGAATTGGGTCAAATTGAGGTACTTTTTGCTGTATTTTTTTCCAGCAATTTTGAACCATCATAACTTGTGCAGGAGGTATCTTCATGAAAAAATTAGTGCTGGGAAACACATTTAAGCTCTCTTTAAAAACTGCAGCCAAATCATTTTAACATCCAACATATGTGCCACAATCTAAAGCAAAAATCTCATTTTTGTTCACAATGATTTTTTTCTATAACCAACTTTGAGCATCAGTATCATTGGATATTGCTGTTGAAAGTGTTATATATCCCATGATATTAACGCTAAAAGTTAAACAACTTGGAGAATAAGTTTGTCAGATGGGAACTTTTTTCCGATTTGACTGATTTTATGTGGAATGACCCAAAGGAAATACTGTTAGGTAAAATTTCCCTGTTTGTGTCGGCTTCTTTTTGTCAAGAAATTTTATTTTTCAAGTTTGGGATAGAAGTTAAAATGTTTTAAAACCTGTAAAATAGCCTGTAATTTTATAAAGAAGTGATATGTAATAAAATGTTGCACACTCTTTTTGTGCAGCATGGAGATCAAAAATCTTTCACTGATGAGTTACACACACACACATACAAAAAACATACAAGTACTGAAATCCATTTGCACTTTGGAGCAGTTAGATAATCACCTGTTTGTGTGCTCCTTTCACAGATGCTTTGTAGATGACCCCAGTGTGCTTGTCAGCCCAGTAAACTCTCTGTTCTTTGAAATGAAAGTCGAGCAGGATAGAGCTTCCCACACCAGGCACAAGCCTTCTGTGGTTCTTGCCATTAAGGCCCATCCGATGAATGGCTTTACCGTGACCGAATATCAGGAAAGGCTGTGAAGCTTAACAAATCGTTACATACATTGTTTAAGTTTAATCTTTTAAAATTTACAGTGAAGATCATTTGAAAGTCATCTGCAGTGCATACATCTGCAACAATAACTTAGTACACAGACTCAAATGTATAATGACTCAACAATATTTATATTTAGTGATTATTGATTTAGTGATCAGTAATATATTAAAGTTTATAAAATGGCAAACATTAAAGTACTTTTAATTCATAGGAAATTGTCACAAAACATGCCACATTTTTTAAATTGTGATAACTTTTCACAGTAAATGAGCATATGGAGTTTCTTAGTTTAACTAAATAAATCCACAGGATATGTAGGTAACTATAGCTGCATTTGACATTTCAATAGCTCCTGCCTCCATCTTTGTGTCACTGCTGTTGTTGTTCAATTTGGCAAATTATTTGATTTAAAAAACCTATTCATCCCTGTAATGGGGTGAAGTTCAAGGCAGCCACAGCTGCCTCTGTGTATAACCTCATCCCTTAGCAACAAATAGCTTTGGCTTTTTCCTTTGACTCTGACAATACTCTGCAGTGAATGAAGGGAAAGGCAGTTAGTGTCCTCTAAGAGGTTTCTGCTTCAGGTCACAACATCACACTGGGATTCTGCTGAGCAGTTATGAGCAACAATTATATTTCTACAATTTCTGCTTTTGTATTTTGGATGATTGCTGTGTATTTGTTGTGAGATAGATGTAGTTGTCCTGGATCCCATTAAACTTTGCTTTGAGGTGGAAAACACTTGACTTCACTCATAGAGTTAACATTGACACTGGCAAGGTAATGACACTATCAAATGCAACCACAGACACTGCTCTTAACTCTGTGGAATGAAGAAAACAATGAGCAAAACCAGACAAACAACATAATGAAATGTCTGCCACTGGTGCTGAGTTGCTAGGATGCATTCTGATGAATCACTGATTGACAAGTTCACAGGGGGGTCAATATGATTCTTGACTCAGCTCAGTTACATAGACTTTTTGTGAACCCTGACACAAAATGTACTATAATCCTTGAGTAGGCAGACAATATGAACACTGATTTACTGTTTTGAATTTAAGTTAAATTTATCTAAATGGCATTTCAGATGATAATCCAGTCCACTCAGTTAGCCATCGCAGACTAGTTACCTATCAAAACAAAGCAATGCTTGAATATTTAAAGAAAACAATTGTTAATGGCAATAAACAACACTCCACAGTAACTAAATGGATTGGGCAAAATAACAATATACACTATAATATGACAATAATAATAAAAAAAGATTTCCCCTTACTCTTTATACCATGGAAATGCACGTATACATTTAAACCTTGTGATTATTTCGTTGTAGCTGAGGTGGTAATATTATATGGTAATACTGGATATACAGACCTGTTGAATTAATAATAACTTAATTAATTCAACTTAATTATATTCATTAAATAATACTACTATAATAATACTGTTAATTAATTGAAAGTCATGCCGTATATTGAGTTTTACCATACAGAATAACAGCCATATCACCCACCTCTATTAACATTCCTAAACATATGAAGAAAACAGTGATGATATTTGAGGGATATGTAGTGTCGTAGAGCATACTTGGTTTCTAATTTCATGCACAGTGTTTGGGCAACAGATTTATGTAGCTCAGGTGAAAAGGTCCCCCTCTGTTTGTATGTTTAACCTTCCTGTGTTGTAATAGCATTTGTGGTTTTGCAGCCATACCATGTCCTACATACATACCATATTTTCTGCATTTATTGCATCTATTTTCTGACCTGTATTCCTAAATATCTATCCTGTTGGATCAGAGAATAATGTTCTGTAGCTGACCTCCCTTTGGTAGACAGGATAGTCATGAGATTTTCTCTATTTTGGAACAAAATCACAGTATTGCACTTCATATTTTATGTCCTCCTGAGATGTGGTTTACAATTTGGACATCACGATTTGTAATTTTGAAGTAACGTCTCTGTGGTACTTCACAAAAACTTGGGCTCAACCTGAGATACACCCACACAAACACAGTCTGGTTTGGTACAGTGCATTGTGTTGTCTGCCAAGTTCACTTTGCTGCACTGTGTACTGTAAGATGTTTGATGTAAGCAATGTGTTTTGTTTTATTTGATTACATTTTTTTAAACTGAACATCAGTCCAGTACTGAATAGCAGCTGTTACAGGAATAGTTTATATCCATGTGGAGTACAGGAGAACTTGTGTGATTGAAATTACAACCTAAGACACCAATCTCCCCAAGTTTTGATAAACTGACATACACCACTTAATATGTAGGGCACACAGTGTTATACAGTGAACAAGCAAACTTTTTAACATTAAGAAATTATATATTTGTATATTTGTCAGTAAATCTAAGCCTTTTTTTTCAATCATGATATGTTTTCCAGAAATTTTATGGACTTTTGTTAAAGTTGATAAGTTAAAGTGAGAAGACCACACAGACTGCAGTACACTTCAACATCACTTCTTCCAGTACTGTCAGTTGGGATTGTTGGTTAGGAGAGGTTTCAGACTCACCCGTACAGCTGCTATTGCTCCCTGCTTGCAATAGGTGTTCATCCCAACATGCCATACTGAGCAGCAAGGCTCCAGCGGTTTGCATCATAAAATAGATCAATATTATTGTTATCATTGCCTCTGGCATAATCCTGCACTTATTCCCTGCTGGTCTTGTTCACTCTTTCTCAGGCATTCCCACTATCAGCACTGGCACACAAGAATTCTCCAAAATTAAGCAGTGTAGGTTTGTGGACTCTTGGCATCCTTTGTCTAAGGCTTAAACCTAGAAAGAGACTGGATCTTTACATACCACTGGATGTCATACTAAAGGGAATGCAAAACAACCCTGCTGAGGTAGAGAATAAAAGGGTAATGCTGTCAGTGCAGTGTTGAACCCAGAAAAAAAAAGATGTTTGGATCCTGCTTAGTCCCCACTTCGGGCCCCCGGGCTGCCAGTCTGTTTTGGAAGCAAAGATTGAAATTCCTGACACCCCCGTGGTAAATTTTGCACATGCAAGTCCAGCAATGGTGCAAGATCTTCTAGAAGTTGCAGTTCAGTACTCCAGCAGAATGTAGAATATACAAGAAATGAGGCAGGGACGACAAAAGATCCCACATGATAACATATTAGCCTTACTCCCCACCCCCTGACATATGTGCTTTGTGAATGTAGATAGATGTCTGTTTGAGATGGATGGAGGCAGAGACAAGGAGACAGACATTGCATGGAAATCTGTCAAACAGAATCCTACAATATTTACTTTTTCATTCATTGAGGAACAAAATGAACCTTTGGTATTTTTGAGTCTGTTAAACCATTCATAAATGGCATCCATACAGTATAAGTGTAATTTACACATGCCATATACACAGTAGATCCACTGTTTTGTGTCCTGTTTGTGTGAATGAGAAGTCAGTGTATTAGAATGTCTCCTGTTGAAGTTCTGGCTCCCAGACGGAATGAGCAGAATGAGTAATTTATAGAGAACGATAGAGGAGTGGAGCAGATTATCCTTAAATTGTTTGTCTTCCTTTTGCCCAGCAGAACAATTAACAGAGGCCAGGAACTACAACCTCTATTCATACCCAGCATGACTAGGACATTGTCAGGAACAACGTCCCCACTAAAGAGCAGTTGATGATTTATAATGCTGAGAAAGTTGCCTTGTCTCCAGAAAAACAGACTGAAGGGCAATGACCTTTTCCCACAGTTTCACCCTGGGAGATAAGAATAAAAGTCTAATGTCCATAATTACTCTTCAGGTGACAGTGTGTTGGATGACAGTGACACATAGCTATGAATCATCAGGTAGAAACAGTATCTGGGACAGGGTGAGAGTGTGAATGTTACAGCTATATTATAAGCTACCTCCTGCTTCTGTAAGATAAATGCTGCCAGTTCTGAAGATGAGAATAATAAAATTTATAAACATTTTTTTTTATATAGCGCCAAATCACAACAACAGTTGCTTCAAGGTGCTTTATATTGTAAGGGAAAGACCCTACAATAATACAGAGAAAACCCCAACAATCAGACGACCCCCTATAAGCAAGCACTTGGCGACAGTGGGAAGGAAGAAACCTCTGGCAGAACCAGCAATGCCGCAACCGGTTGGGGATGAGGGAAACAGGACAAAATAAAGATGAATAATAACTAATAATTAAATGCAAAGTGGTGTATAGACAATAGAGATTGAAAAGAGATAAGAGAATAAGAAACACTCAGTACATCATGGGAAGCGCCCAGCAGCCTGGGCCTATTGCAGCGTAACTAAGGGAGGATTCAGGGTCATCGGATCCAGCCCTAACTATAAGCTTTATCAAAAAGGAAACTTTTAAGCCTAATCTTAAAAGTAGAGAGGGTGTCTGTCTCCCGAATCCAAACTGGGAGCTGGTTCCACATAAGAGAGGCCTGAAAGCTGAAGGCGCTGCCTCCCATTCTATTTTTAAATACTCTAGGAACCACAAGTAAGCCAGCAGTCTGAGAGCGAAGTGTTCAGTGTGATATGGTGCTATGAGGTCTTTAAGATAAGATGGGGCCTGATTATTCAAGACTCGGTAAGTGAGGAGAAGGATTTTAAATTCAATATTGGATTTAACAGGGAGCCAATGAGGAGAAGCCAATATGGGAGAAATATGCTCTCTCTTTCTAGTCCCTGTCAGTACTCTCGCTGCAGCATTTTGGATCAACTGAAGGCTTTTCTGGGATTTTTTAGGACAACCTGATAATAATGAATTACAGTAGTCCAGCCTAGAAGTAATAAATTCAACAATGACTCCAAGATTCCTCACAGTATTACTGGAGGCCAAGGTAATGCCATCCTGAGTAAATATCTGGTTAGACACCATGTTTCTAAGATTTTTAGGGTCAAGTGCAATAACCTAATTTTTATCTGAATTTAGAAGCAGGAAATTAGAGGTCATCCAGGTCTTTATGTCTTTAAGACATTCCTGCAGTTTAACTAATTAGTGTGTGTCATCTGGCTTCATGAATAGATAAAGCTGGGTATCATCTACATAGCAGTGACAATGTAAGCTATGCCTTCTAATGATACTGCCTAATGGAAGCATGTATAATGTAAACAGAATTGGTAGTAGCACAGAACCCCGTTGAACTCCATAATTAACCTTTGCATGTGACGAAGACTCCCCATTTACATGAACAAACTGGAGTCTATCAGATAGATATGATTCAAACCACTGCAGTGCAGTACCTTTAATACCTATGGCATGCTCTAATCTCTGTAATAGTATAAAGTATCGAGGTCCAGCAGGACAAGCACAGAGATGAGTCCACTGTCAGAAGCCATAAGAAGATCATTTGTAACCTTCACTAACGCTGTTTCTGTACTGTGATGAGTTCTGTAACCTGACTGAAATGCTTCAAATAATCAAACCAGTTAAACAGAAGGAGTGATTAAATAACTGCATGGCCACGGTGAGAGTTGAGATCAGGAAGCAGAGTTGCAGTCTTACACGCCTCTCTGCAGCTTCTCTCCTCCTGCCATCCCCCCAAAACCCCATCCCCATAGAGACTGTGTCTACTCCCAGACCATCAAAAATTAAACCAAAAATGAGCAAAAAACAATTTAAGCATAAAAATTCACAAAGAAAGAACAATATAGCATCCTCAACTGCACCAAAGAGTAAAACTGTTAAATGTGGATTATTAAACATTAGGTCTCTCTCTTCTAAGTCCCTGTTAGTAAATTATTTAATAATTGATTAACATATTGATTTACTCTGCATTACAGAAACCTGGTTACAGCAGGATGATTATGTTAGTTTAAATGAATCGACACCCCCGAGTGTAAGACTCCAATTTCTTCATGTAAATGGGGAGTCTTCTTCACACACTAAGGTTAATTATGGAGTTCCACAGGGTTCTGTGCTGGGACCAATTCTGTTTACATTATACATGCTTCCTTTAGGCAGTATCATTAGAAGGCATAGCATACATTTTCATTGCTATGCAGATGATACCCAGCTTTATCTATTCATGATGCCAGATGACACACACCAATTAGTTAAACTGCAGGAATGTCTTAAAGATATGAAGGCCTGGATGACCTCCAATTTCCTGCTTCTAAATTCAGGTAAAACTGAGGTTATTGTACTCAGCTCTAAAAATCTTAGAAACATGGTGTCTAACCAGATATTTACTCAGGATGGCATTACCTTGGCCTCCAGTAACACTGTGAGGAATCTTGGAGTCATTGTTGAATTTATTACTTCTAGGCTTGGAGGCTAATCTTGGAGTCATTGTTGACCAGGATATGTCCTTCAATGCGCATATTAAACAAATATGTAGGACTGCTTTCTTGGATTTGTGCAATATCTCTAAAATTAGAAACATCCTGTCTCAGAGTGATGCTGGGTGAAAAAAAAAGGAAAAAAAGAAAAGAGTGATGCTGAAAAACTAGTTTGTTCATTTATTTCTTCTAGGCTGGACTATTGTAATTCATTATTGTCAGGCTGTCCTAAAAAAAATCCCTGAAAAGCCTCCAGTTGATCCAAAATGCTGCAGCGAGAGTACTGACAGGGACTAGAAAGAGAGAACATATTTCTCCCATACTGGCTTCTCTTCATTGGCTCCCTGTTTAATCCAGAATTGAATTTAAAATCCTTCTCCTCACATACAAGGTCTTGAATAATCAGGCCCAATATTATCTTGAAGACCTCATAGTACCATGTCATCCCAAGAGAGCACTTCGTTCTCGGACTGCTGGCTTACTTGTGGTTCCTAGAGTATTTAAAGTAGAATGGGAGGTAGAGCCCCCTCTTCTGTGGAACCAGCTCCCAGTTTGGATTCAGGAGACAGACACCCTCTCATGCTCACTGGGTAGCCAGAACACTGTGTAGATGGTGGGGGATATTGTTTGTGATGGAGAGAAGATTTGCAACATCCTCTTCTAAGTCACAGTATGTCGATGGCCCAGCACCACCCCCAATGAGCTGCCCTGAATAAGTTTATTGTCATATACATTGAAGGAGTGGAACTTCAACAGGAAATACAATTGCCTCCTGAAGAGGGTTGCAGATATTTTGGCCCAGTCTAGTTTCCTTTCCTATTTGTACTCCTGTACCATCTTCAGCATTTTCCTCCTGATTGAAAGAGGAGTAGCAGAAGTCCTGGATCTCTGAAATGTTCCTTCACCATAATGTGGCCCTTGTCACCTTTATTATTGCCTCTTCTATTTCCACTGTCTGATTTATTCCTGTCCATCTGAGCCATCTGAAAACCTCATCAACAGTTTTCAGTATTTTCGTATCTCTGTGAAACACAAAACTGTCAACCATGAGATGGTTGTTCATGTCCCATTTGGAAGCTTTGCTTTTGCACCTTGTTTCTCTTTATTTTGAGTTACTGTTTACTTTTGTTTGCTGTTTGTCTAGCTTTATGCATCAAAATTATTTAGTGAGGTTGCTGACATTTATTGCTGATGCTGAAACTCTGTTGTCTGTATATTTTATAATTATTACTGTATATTGTTTTTTAAAAAATCATTTGGTATAGTGTGGTGAATATTCACCAGGCTCATTTGCAATTTTTATAATTGCAGATGGTATTGACTAATATGCTGTTTGTGTTTACATTATATGGGAAATAGAATAGTGTACAATAGATGCTGTATAATATTTGCTGTTGGTGCTTCACTTCTTTAGGGATAAAAGTCATCACTAAGGACCTGAAAAGCCTAGACTTGATTTCATGTTATAAAACAGTCCAAGCACAAACTGTCATGAGGGTTAATCTTTTTTCTGATCTTTGTTTTGTGTACTGCCTGTATTTAAAGTGTGACCAGGTCTTTTTTTAATCTATATATTTTTGTTTATTTATACTCTGTAAAGCATCCTTGGGTTTCTTGAAAGGCGCTACACAAATCTAAGTTATTATTATTATTATTATTAGGTCTCCACTTTTCCTCTAGCCTCTAGTGAAGTATGTCACATTCCATTGCTCTGATTGTTTTTCAAGCACCTTAGGCTAATAGCAGCTATAACAAAACTAAAGACGTCTCTAGGATTCTTTATTGATCTGTTGATTCACCTCTTTGCTTTGTCTGTTTTTCCTTCTGTATGCTACCAGCCCTCTTGCCTCGCTCTGAAGGCTGTCATTAAAACCCTAGCCTGTCCTAGTCAACCATGCATTCAGTTTGCTTGTGAAAAAAAACAAAACAAAAAACTAGCTGTTTCAATGACAGAAGCACAGCTGGCATCAGAGATTATTCAGGCTACATGCACAGCATACCAGTGTTCCAGAAATAAGGTAAATTCCAATTCCTATACTACAATACATATATATATTGCCAGAAAAAGAGAACTGGTATGTTACTACATGTTATCAGTGCTACTACAACATGTTTTTTGACCATTCTGTGTCAGTTACACATGATAAATTTGGTGGTGAAGTAGTATGTGTATTGCATGCAATAGTATGCACTTCATAAGGGCAGCGTTATTACATACATAAAGAAATAAATAACAAGTAAACAAAAAATTATGCTTCCTAACCAAAAAACAAGTGGAAGTGATTGGAAGTTTTATATCTGACAACAAGTTACAGAAATACTGCAGAGAAGCCTCTTGAGGTACATCATTATGCTACTATGGAGCCAAACACAAGCTCAGATGCTTGTGTTTGGCTCCATACTAGCATAATCTTGTTAGTAATGTCAGAACTGCCAAACAGCAACAAAAATCCCCTGTGCCCAACAGAAGGAGAAAAAAAAACAACAGAAGAAAAACAAGATGATAGTCCTCATGCTCTTTCTTCTGGCCTTGCTGTAGCGAAAGATGTAACGTGACCATTGTTAATGCTGAGAAAAGTCTTCCTTCCATGGTAGAAAGCTGCAAATTCAGCTGAATGAGAACACTTATTTCAATTGACAATTTGACTAAAAGTTTGGATTTCAACCTCCAGAACAACTAAAAAGTTAGTTAAGAAGATATATGGCGAATCAAGGACCTGGAGATATTACAGTACTTCTGGTTTAAATCAGACAGAAAATGTAAATCTGGAATTGGTTATTGGTTATGATTACATTATTAACTACATTTTATCAATAACACCTTTATGATACCCCAGTCTAATGCATTTAGAGCTACTAGGAGCAGACACACAGTTTTTGTGTCTATAAAACAGTTCAAATAACTGTCAGAACATTGGAGCCATGCTGTAAGAGTCCTTAAATTATTCTATAATTAAATCCTCTTTAAATAAATGGGTAGTTTTGTGGTGTTCTCCCACTTCACTCTCCCCTCACTCATGTACAAGACCCAGAGATACTTGAACTCCTCCACTTAAGACAGCAACTTCAACATGATTAGGTACTCCAACCTTTTCCTCAAGGTACTCATTCTCTTCCCTGTTGCTTCACACTAGGCTGCAGACCACACCAGCATGAGCTGGAGTTCACTGCTTGATGAATCGAGCAGGACCACATCCTCTGCAAAAAGCAAAGAGATGATCCTGAGGCCACACACTGGAAACCCTCTACCACTTGGCTGTGCCTTGAAATTTTGTCTATAAAAGTTATGAACAGAATCTGTGACAAAGGGCAGCCAACTTCCACCAGGAATGAGTCTGACTTATTGCCAGCAAACAGGACCAAATCTTTTGGAAAAAGTGAAGAGGCTGTCCTGAGGCCACCAAACAGAAATTCCTCCATCACTTGAAATTCTGTCCATAAAAGTTATGAACAGAATCTGTGACAAAGGGCAGCCCTGGCGAAGTCCAGCTACCACCAGGAACGAGTTTGACTTGTACCAGCAAAGCGACTGTCACTACAGTTGTACAAGAACTGAGTAGCCCATAACAATGCGCCAAATACCCCATACACCCAAAATACCCACCACAGGACACCTCAAGGCACACAGTCATAGTCCTTCTTCAAGTCCATGTAGACTGGCTGGGGGAACTCCCACGCTTCCTCATGCATCCCTGAGAGGGTAAAGAGCTGGTCCAGTGTTCTGTGAAGTATCCTGTGGTCCCCATTCTTGAAAAAGAGAACCCATCTACTTTACCAGTCCAGTGGTAAGACCTGCTTGTTGGTGGTGTAAGCAGTGAAATCAATTGCCAGCTTGCCTGATGGTGCCTCATCACCTGTGCTGGGTCGGGATGGAGTTGCAAAGGATGTCATCTCTGAATCAATGAGTTGTGACGACATGCTGAATTTGTGCATGTTTCTGGTACAGCATATTGTGGGTTCAGGTACCACTCAATTCAATTCAATTCAATTTTATTTATATAGTGCCAAATCACAACAAAAGTCGCCTCAAGGCGCTTTATATTGTAGGGTAAAGACCCTAAAATAATACAGAGAAACCCCAACAATCAGACGACCCCCTATGAGCAAGCACTTGGCAACAGTGGGAAGGAAAAACTCCCTTTTAACAGGAAGAAACCTCCGGCGGAACCAGGCTCAGGGAGGGGCAGCCATCCGCCGCGACCGGTTGGGGGTTAAGGGAGAAGGACTCATCATATGCCTCCACATTCACCATACCCCACACCACCTACGTTAATGGGTACACACCCACACAAAAAGCCTCTACATGAGTATAGTAGCCTCCACATAATCTGCAATAAGCAGAGAGTACAGTGCTACAACTTCCTATAGCTGGTGACTTAGAAGCATTTCTAGGAACAGGATTTAGAGCAGTGACTGTTCAGGTCTTTTGAGTGAACGAGAGCTGTGACTTATTGATTTTGTGGATGAACCCAGCTGGTCTTGTTGATAACTGAATGAGCACACTTACAATGCCTGTCTAAATTTTTGTACTTTTTATAAATATTCACTCTACTATACATGCAAAAAATGAGCATACCACATAGACATACTGTTGATGTCAACAGTACACTAAATTTGCTTTATAAGTGCATCACAGAAGAAATGTCTTGTTGCTTGTTAGAGAAGTGGAGTTTCTGCTAATAGAAGCAGGTCAGAAATCTTTTTTAAGCATTCACATAAACCGTCATCAAATTTTTTTTTTTTTCCCTTTTACCAATTTGTTAGGTTTTGGGAAATTGCATTTGAGAGGTCCTTTTCATGTGGAAATGCAATATGCCTATCTACTCAGATCACTCGATGTAGTGTACAACATATAACTCCATAGTTGTTCTGTTTATTAAAAACAAATGTACAATCCATTTATAGACAATTATATGCAAATACCAAATCATATAAAGTGGCAATATTTGTCAGATTAATCAATCCATTACATTCAAACACAATGACAGTACTTTTCTAGAAAGGCAATGTTTGGCTTAATGTTTAAACCCAACATGATCATGTAAATGTGATGGAGAAATTTTGAGTTTTCTCTGACACTATCACAATATTCATACCTGACACTTTGCAACTTTGGCATCAAAAAAGACATCAAAGATCATACACAGCTAATTCCTTGTATGGTACCATTTATAATCATGTGTTGTGCTGTAGTAACAACCATTTAATTAATTAATTTGTTAAATATAAGGCTTATAAGTATAAGGAAATGAATAAATATTTTATTTGAGGAGGGTTTTTAACTATGCTTAAGCCTTTCAAAATTAATGCGTAAGTAGAGCTGTTACAAAGGAGAGACAAACCATTTAAAGAATCTTGAATAGAAATCCCAGGAAAAAAAAAATAGTCATGGCAAAAAAATTTTTGTTTGGCACATATTCTGCCCAAAACGTCAGTCGTCTACTTTATAAGAGCTGAACCAGTTAACATCAAGTCAATTCATGCAACTGTACAATTGAGAATCAGGAAAGTTCACTTGAAGGTTTACCTTTGGGAAAAACTAAATAAATCTAATTTTAGGGCAGTTACCAAACTTTTTAATTGTTAAAATGTGTTATAATTGTATATGCATGTATAATTGTTATACATGCATTTATTCTATGCATACAATTTTTATGTCCCAGTGATAATGTCTCTAGTGTCCTGTTGAAATTGCAGTTATGGCCGTCTCCCCATTAGTTTAATTTGGGGGCTGGTCTTGTTAGCCCAAAATAACTGCTGGGGGACTAACCTATCTACCAAGTAGTAAGACTTTCCTATATGGACTTACACTATACAGTGCGGTGGTTTAATTCTCTGATCCAGAGCAGATGTAACAAAATGAATATATATTTATGAATAGTTTCATGGCTGATAATTTTTATCAGTGTCACGGAAGGCATATAAAGAGTATCTCATATAATGTGGTAATAGCATCATGCTTAAACATTAACCATGGCTTCCTGCTTTAGCAGAGATATTCAGAGCGAGAACTGTCACTCTTGTATGTCATTTGGGAGTCTATACTTGATCTGGAACACAGGAGCATTCGCTCTGATTCATTAGTTGGTCTCCTTGCCCAAAGCTCAGTTGGGTGAGAGTTCAGATTTCTTTGTTTCATAGAAATTGTCTCAAACTTGACATAGCTCTCTTTTTCAAGCTCCTCTTCATTCAATCCAGTGTTCCGTCCCTTGCAATAAAGAGCGAGAATCTTGTAGAGCAGCAGGATAATAAGAGGCAAAACCAAAGCGCAGGCAATGCCGCTTATGATGATGAAAAGTTGGTTTTGCCCACCATCCTCTACATTGTCCAGTGTGTAGAAGTCAATACAAGGATCTTTTCCAGCAGCAGTACCTTTTGCTACAAGGCAAACTGAGTACCTCATCCCAGATGACAGTCCATCTAGGAGTACTTTTCCACTGCCAGCATTAGTCTCCATTGTCCTTTTAGTGTCATCGTCACCATAGGGTGAATATACAACTGTAAGTGGGGCATCATTTGGTAACCCATCTGCAGTCCAGAGCAACACTGCACTGTCAGCTGTTTCCTCAACAATCTTTAGGTCCTTGACAGACTTTGATGCATCACTTTTCTTGCTTTTTTCATCTGCTGCAAGCTTTCTCACGTTACCTCCTTGCTTATTTTTTGTTTGCTGGACTGTATCTTTTTGTAAACCATTGCTAGGGGTAGGTTTTAGCTTTCTAAAGACAGCAGTTGTTGATGCTCTTGGGAGAACCGTCGACGTGAGTGAGTCAGGAATGTCCGTCGGTGGAGTTATTGTTGTGCCCAGGCTGGTTGGCCCAGTGCCAATTCCAAGTCTTAGTGGGGGGATAGTGGTGCCAATGGTACCAGCAACTGTGAGAGAAATGGTGGCTTCAGCACTGCCGGCAACATTCTTAGCTTTGCAAATGTAGTTACCAGCATCTTTGTACAATATTCCATGCAAGCTCATGATAGACCACCTGATGCCATGTCCAGGTGACTCCTGGACTGTAGAGTTGAACAAGAACAGAAATGTCTATATTATTTATAATATTAATATTAATATTATAATATTTTAGCGCTGCTATACTATGTGCACACTATAAAGCTTGGAATGGAAATTCTCAAACAAGCATAAATACTCAAGACCTTAAAAATAGGATTAATTATGATTTCTTAAATGCTAGAACTATATAGAGTTTTGTTATCATACCTGTGTTGTTGACTGGTGAGCCATCTGATTTAGCCCAGTAAAGGGTTGGTGTTGGAAAACCTGTAGCATCACACCGCAGGAGAACATTACTGCCCAAAGGAGATGTGATCTTAGTTGCAGATGTCATCACTGATGGTTTTACACAGTTTTCAAGTTCAGCATGCTGAAAAAGAACACCTGCAAGATTCTCTGGTCCAGCACAGGTCAAAAATAGATCCATCAAAACCACTGGTGTCTCAGCCATTTTGGAAATCTCAATCAGCTTGGAGATTTTACAGTCACAGAACCATGGATTATCCTGGAGGCCTTAAGACAAAAAGAGAAAAGAAAAATAAATATGATTTTGTCAGTCACAATAGTAAGAATAGTGGATACTAGGATGATATTCTAGCAGTGAAAGGACAAAACACAATAAAGTCACATTTGTGAGAAGACTCATCCACATTCAGCTCTAGCAATACTGATCTGGTTTTCAAAGAGCTGCAATGAATATGGTGGTATAGAGACATATTAGGAAAAGGTTTAAGTAGGATGCACAGAAGTTTCTAAATAGCGAATACATGACCAGTGAGATCAAATAAAAATATTAAAATCAACAAAAATGCGTAATGATATACTCTAAATTAAGCTAATCCCCACTACAATTACATTGACCCTATTCATCAACCTACACTGACCGTATACTTTTAGTTCCCTTTTTGGCTTTAAAATCATAATTTAGGCATAATAATTAAGCTCACTGGTTGCAGAAGGAAGCCTTTTGTAAGTGAGTAATGAAGCTTACAACTCACTGTAAACACCTGGTGCACACAATAGGTAAGCACATGTACCAGTGCATACTAAAGCCCATTAAAGAGATTAGTTTGTCTTAACAGTGGCAAAGTACCTAAGCTGTGCCTGGCCTTTCTCCAGTTTTTTGTCAGTGTCCTTTTTCCATTAGCTGTGCGCTTGTGTGTTAACACAAATATCAAGTGATCACTAAAAACATTGTTTGTAATCCAGTTTAAAAGAATGGTAACAGGCATTTCTGTGAGTTTTTGTAAATTTATTGCAAAGTGAAAACAAAGTTGTTGATAAAAGTTCACGATTAGCCCACTGAAATTCTGAAACTCTGTGTATAGTAGGCGTTTAATTCAAAATAATAATGTTCAGCATACCTTTCATGTAATACTAACAGAAAGTGGTTTTAGGATACACTAAAAAGCTGTTCTCTGTTAGTGCATGGCCTTTTTTTTTTTCCTGCCACTTAATCCTGTATCTCCTTCTGGTACATAGGAGCTCACAAGCAGGTCTTCTGGCATAGATAAACTAGCTGGCCCTAACCCTTATACTGTCAGTGCTCCAAAGGTACAGTAAACTTTCATTCACTTGCATGCAAAGAAGAAAAACAACTAAATACAAAAATGCACAGCGTGTAACTTTGTACAGTTCTCATCACTACCATATATCTAATGGCTCAATTTATTTTGTATTTACACAGTTTCATACTGTAAAGTTGTCAGTTTCATGTCTGCTGAAATTTGTGTGGAACCTTCTGCACACATTTGGGTGCAGTCATTATTTTGAGACAGGTTGCACTGTCACATATTGTTTTCTGTTTTTGACTTTCACATCTTTTTCTTTTTTTGTCTGTTGCGATTTTGCTATTTTTTTTCTCGAGTAAAAAAGTAAGTTGTTTCAACATATATTTCAAATAACATACATTAAAAAGATCTGAAATTATTCACGTTATTCCAATAGTATAATACTGTTTTTTACTGAACTTTTTGTTGAGTATAAACCTTAAAGTTCAGTTAAGCCTTGTCTGCACTGTGTCTGAGCTTTAATGTGACTCTTCAAGTTAAAGCTCAGACACAGAGGGGGGTTTCGAGAGGACGCATGGTTCAGACTTAACCACAGTTAAAACAATGGCACAGCACTGGGGGTTACTTAATCTGGGCTCTGGACTTTGACCCAGACAACACAGGTCTAAACTTATGCCTTAAAAGTAAACTACAGCTCTGCTAAAGGCAGGGAAAAAGCCCATAAACACATTAAGTGGTTTGGCTTTAGTCCATCTTCAACAACTCGATATGTAGAGTATCACAGATTATACAACAGTTAAGGTTTTTTTCCATAGAGTGACCAAATTCCTATAAGTTTTTTCTTTCTTTCTTTCTTTCTTTCTTTCTTTCTTGTACTTGTATTGTGTTAATTATTCTACAGTTAATCAGGGCAATAAATAATGTACATTAAGTATAAGCTCTGCCACTGCTTAGAATAAGCTCATTTGACTTTTTCCTGGCAGACACTACTGCTCAGTCAGAACAAATCTGGCTAGATTAACAGGTGATAGATTGAAGTTCCTGAGGTAATTACAAATAACCCCAAAAGTGTCCTGGAAAACCAAATCAGACAGAGCATTTTATCCTTACCTAATACTACTTTCTGGGAGGCATTAGAAGATACAGGTAGACCATTAAAGGGTGGCCATATGTCCATAAGATCAGAGGGCAGTGTAGCTAATTTGTTGCTGGATAGATCCAAGTAGGTAATGTTCCGGAGGTAGGGGATCGCCTCAGTGGGAACATTATTAATTCTGTTGTTGTGAAGATCCAGTGTCTTCAGCATTGGCATCTCTTTGAGAGATTCCCATGGAAACATGGAGATCATATTTCCATCCAGTCTCAGCTCATGGAGCACTTTTAGGTTGTAGAAACTTCCAGTATCCACCGAGGTTATGGAATTATATGTAATCCAGAGGTACCGTAGATCCACCAAGTAGTAAAAAGCTTCTGTCGGGACTCGCCGTACTGCAGTTTTCTCAATACGAAGTTTGACCGTGTCCACGGGGACATTGACAGGAATATCAGACATGTCTGGGTCATTGCAGAGCACAGATCTGAAAATCAAAGAAAGAAAGTTATCATAAACTTATCCTGTTACCAGCTAATGCCTGTTTTATGATGATTAATAGAGTTACCTAGTTTAACTGAGAAAGCAGATGTTTTCTTCAGAATTTTGAGGAAATATCTATCAAATAGGTGTAACATTGGTATCCATCCCTTAATTTGTCCCAACACACTCTATTACAATGTGGGATGCCTTTTCAGACATAGTTGTAGTCGACATGAAGGAGACATGGTAAACTTGGTGGAACTCTTGAAATTATAGTCATGGATATATGGACAGGTGACATATTAAAGGAAAAACCTTAACTCTTGATCTCTACAGTGAGGGGATCTTGTGGCTGTGTTATCCTGTATGAGCCATTTTGCTTGTCTCCATAGAGAGTATGGTCATGACAAATCAATACATAGTTGTTTCTGAGTATAGCCTTCTTCATTGCCTTCATCCCATCTGTAGCTCCCAAGGAAGCCACTGAATGGTTTGATGTGAATGAAAATAATGTGAATTGTACACTGTATGGCCTTTACAGTCATCAACAGATCATCAAAATATATCTGAGAAAATATATTTTAGAAGAATGGTGTTCCATAACTCTAGTGGAGTTTGACAGATTTGTAAAATCAGTGGCATGGTGCATTTAAATTGTTTGGGCAGCATGTGGTGGCCTAACATCTGGTTTTTCCTTTCATTTCTCTCTTCAGTTTGTCAACCATCTGTATATACAAGAGGCTTCTTCCACAATAAAGCACCAAATTCAAATGTGAAGTTCTAAATTCATTAGTAGTGTTACTACTGCTACACTGCCATTTTTCCCTGGTTTTAAAACTAACATATATTATCACACATCCAACTTCTCTCTGTTGTTTGTAGATGTATTTTAGAATATGGGTTCAGTACTAATAGGACTAATTATGCTGGGGGATAATTAGGTCTTTCTCAGGTAGCCCTATAAATAGTATGGTACTATGCCAGGTAACATACATTATATTATTACAGGTCAATACTTCCTGCACATGTTGCACTGTGGAGAGTTAATTCAATTAAATGCTTGAAAAACAGTTGTTTTTCTTAAATTCTTATATTTACCATGCTCTATCACTGTTTTTTAATTGCTACTTATCCAGTTAGGGTTGTATTTTTGGGTTTGTTTTTTTTTTTTTGGTTTTTACATACACCATAGATATGTATGTAGATGATGCCCATAAACATATAACTTTCTGTTATATGTTTACTCATTTATGCATTTAAATTGAATGCATAAATGGGTTTTTTGTTGAGAGCACTGAAGGTTGCATGTGGCTGAATTAAGTTTTTACAAGTAAAAAGTATTGTCTTTTCATGTGATGACCTAATTAGGCACACTCACAGGCTACATAACTCTTCATAAACTGAAAAACTGTCCTTCATTTTTAGATTTTAAAAACATGCATTACAGTTTGTGTAATCACAAAGTGTAATTTACCTGGTTCCTGTTCCATCGGTGCGTCCATGAAAAACACAGGTACATTGGGATGGACAGAAGGGATGAGCCATAGTGAGGCAGCATAGGAATGCATGCAGACACAGAAGTCGTCGCATGATGTCACTGAATGCACCCAAAATGCTCACATTGAGGAGATCTCAGGAAAAAAGACATTCGGATGCCTTGAGAGACTGAAGAATTATTCTTCCCACTCCAAAAAAACAAATAGAACCAAATTAAAAGAGCTTTAAAAGTTCATAAGAGGCAGCAGTACAAAGGCTGAGGATCTAATACAGGTGACCTGTCAGATTGACCGGGGGGGGAGGGGGATTAGTCAAGGATTTCTCAGGCTTGACAGGGTCACGGAAGCTAACCAATGTGGCAAGCTAGCCAGTTCTGGAAAGGTGTCTCCTCACGTGAATCAGCCTCCCTTTGTTAATCCATTCATTTTGTTTTTTTTCTTCTCTCTCTCTCTCTCTCTCGTTTTTTTATATGGCAGTGTATATATAGCTTTTAGCAGGTCCATTCAGTCACATGCTCTCCTTGGACAGTTTGGTTTGGCCCTTTGTTGTCAGCCTGTGTCTAAGATAAGACTGTGGATATGTTCATAAAATATGACGCAAACCTCTCATACTGAAGAGATTCCTCAAATATTAATGTATCATTTAGCTGGAGGCCATATTTTAGAGTGAGGGAATTCTGTCTGGCACCAGGGTGTAAAATGTAATCTTGGATATAATTTATTACCTGACTGGGAGAATCAGTGGCTGAATTCAACCTGTCTGCTGAAGACAGGTCTAAAGTAGTGCAAACCTTCATATTTTCAGACAGTATTTGCTAGTGGTGTGTTATTCAAAGGTTGCTTTTAATGTTATTGTATGTCCTTCTAATACATGCAGATTTTCTGCTAGTCATTATGCTGATACAGTACTGTGCAAAAGGCTTGAGCCACCTCTAATTTCTTTATATTTTGCTAGGTAAATGGGAAATAGGTGCAGTGATTTATTAAACGTACATGAAAATATAGTATATAAGGCAAAAACAGAGTCTGTACTATTCTAACAAGCTTGAAAGTCAATATTTGGTATGACCACCTTTATTCTTCAACACAGCCTGAACTCTCTTAGACAAGCTTTCTCTTAATTTCTTTATGTAGTCTCCAGGTGTCTTGAAGGACATCCAAAGCTCTACTTTGGATGTTGGCTGCCTTTTGTTCTGTTCTCTGTCAAGATGATCCCACACTGCTTCAATAATGCTGAGGTCCGGGCTCTGGGGAGACCAATCGAATGACTGATATTGTTCCATTGTGTGTGTGTTTTTTCTGTCCAAGTATGCTTTTACTCCATTGGCAGTGGGTTTGGGATCATTGTCATGCTGAAAAATGAAACCCTTGTCAATCAGATGCTTTCCAGGTAGCATTGCATGGTGGATCAAAATCTGACAGTACTTTTCTGCATTCATAATTCCATCAATTTTTACTGTTGTACCTTTCTCCTACGAATACGAATACGAATACGAATAACTTTATTGATCTTTATTGATCCCAGAGGGAAATTCATTTCTCCTGACCAACTCCATACATTTTGGCCACGATTTGAACCAATTTTGAATTTGGATTCATCACTCCAGAAAACCTGTTGCCACTGATTTTCAGTCCAGTTCTTGTATAACTTGGCATACATCAGCCTTTTCTCCATTTTTCCCTTCCTTAAGAATGGCTTCTTGACAGCCACCCTTCCACTGAGTCCATTTCTCATGAGGCTTCAGTGAACAGTAGATGGATCGACTGAAGATGTGCCAGATGCATCTCTCAGGTCGTGTATCAAATCTTTGCTGGATTTTTTCCAATTTCTTAAGGACATGACTTTCACATACTGTACATCAGATAGTAGATAGTGTTTTAGGCCTGCCACTTTTGTCCTTCCAGTTTCATCAGGTTTTTTCAAGGACACACTGCGCACCATGCCAAGATATGCCAAGTTTTTGGCTAATAGCACTTTAGGAATCACCTTGTTGGTGCAAAAATACAATTTTATACCTGTCAATGTTTGTTATATTTGGCCTTTTTGTAGATTCAGATTCAGCACCCAGACCCATGCTATTGTAATAGCTGCAATATGTGGTTTTACATTGTCGTGCTGAAGTACACAAGGCCTTCCCTGAAATAGATGTCATCTGGAGGGGCGCATATGTTGCTCTAAAACCTTTATATACCTTTCAGCATTCATAGTTCCTTCCAAAACATGCAAGCTGCCCATATAAGTATGCACTTATGCACCCCCATACCATCAGAGATGCTGGCTTTTGAACTGAAAGCTGATAACACACTGGAAGGTCACCCTCCTCTTTAGTCCGGAGGACGCTGCGTCCATGATTACCAACAAGAATGTCAAATTTGGACTCATCTGACCATAGAACACTTTCCCACTTTGAAACAGTCTATTTCAAATGAGTCTTGGCCCACAGGACACGACGGAGCTTCTGGACCATGTTCAAATATGGCTTCATTTTTGCATGATAGAGCTTTAGTTGGCATCTGCAGATGGCACGGAGGATTGTGTTAACCGACAGTGGTTTCTGGAAGTATTCCTGGGCCCATTTAGTAATGTCATTGACACAATCATGCCGATGAGTGATGCAGTGTCGTCTGAGGGCCCGAAGACCACGGACATCCAATAAAGGTCTTCGGCTTGTCCCTTACGCACAGAGATATCTCCAGTTTCTCTGAATCTTTTGATGATGTTATGCACTGTAGAAGATGAGAGTTGCAAAGCCTTTGCAATTTGACATTGAGGAACAT
>VUQS01036812.1:0-12128 GCA_015108495.1 Heterochromis multidens
ACATGCGGCGAGTGCTACGCTGTGGGCTCTTGCTGAATGAAGCTAGGACAGCCACTGATGTTTCTTCATTAGTGACGGTTTTCTTGCGTCCACATTTTGGCAAATCCAACACTGAACCAGTTTCACGGAACTTAGCAAGCAGTTTGCTGACTGTAGCATGGGAGATGGGTGGTCTCGTAGGGTGTCTTGCATTGAAATCTGCTGCAATGACCCAGTTACTGCGTTCACCAGATATCAACACGATTTCGATACGCTCCTCACGTGTTAACCTCTTCGACATGTCAATGGCTGTGAACAAAGAGCAACTTGTAAATAACTCATGAAAGAATAAAGTTACGTTGGAACCAAGCACACCATTGTTTTTCTTGTGACATTACCAATAAGTTTGATGTGTCACATGGCCCTCTTCCTATTGAAAAAACAAAAGTTGTATCCAAGATGGCCGACTTCTAAATGGCCACCATGGTCACCACCCATCTTGGGGAGTTTGCCCCCTCACATATACTAATGTGCCACAAACAGGACTTTAATATCACCAACCATTCCCATGTTATTACGGTGTATCCATATAAATGGCCCACCCTGTAGTTTAAAAACTGAGCACCCCAAAAAGTTGATCTAAGATCTCAGAGTTGGTTTTATTGTGTGTTACTAGTGTTAAAAGTGTGGTCACTGGAGTTAAATACAAACAAATCTACAGTAGTTTCTGATTTTCCCCCAAAATCATGGATCAAATTATAATGGATTGCTATTGAGCAGTTAAATGGCACTCCTCTCACTCCAGTCCCTTCAGATCAAAAAGTTTAATTCTGTGTTTTTGAGGTGGACATCCTTTGAAAGAAGCCAATTTTTCCTACTATCCACTATTCAGTGAAAAAATAATTCCAATAGAGTGGAAGTTTTGGGCTCAGCAGCAGGTTAAAGAGAAATTTTTCAGAAACAATTTTCTGCTTCCCTGACTTTGTCAGTTAATTAGCCAACTCCAGACTTGCCATTCACTTGAACGGGGAGAGATTTGGGGGATTTTCTTTGTGACAAATTAGGAAATAATTAATGCAGTATAGATACATGTGTGTGCATGTACACACACATCATGTATTTGACCTACTATCTTTCTAAACACTAAATCTACATGCTACCACATGAGCCACAGCAACACCTTCTGTTTCACCATGTTAAATCCTCTGTCCCTAGACACTGCTTCAGAAAAGCTTTAATACCAACATTTGGCACTCAAACACCACAAGACCACAAATAACTACTACAACAATTTCTTTCTATATTAAAAAAATAATTCTTCAAAAACCCTCATATCCAATGAAAATGTAGAACTAGAGAAAACATGGATGTTTATAGAGGGTTAAATGCTGAAATAGAAGTTGAAAGGAATTCAACATTCTTTAAGTACTCAATAAACACAAACCCTAACAACCTGTTAAACAAACATTCTTGTGAAAATTTGGTCCAAACACCATTTGTGCTTCAAGTGGGAATTAAACTCTAAACCTCTGGTACTCTAAACAAGCACTGAGTGGCAGATTTGCTTGCCACTGAAGTAACACATCCCCCTCTGTGCCATCACAACTTCAAAAATTTCCAATGCAAAATTGCATTTGTCTTGAGAACTCACTAACTGAAAACACAACACATCTGTGCAAACCAAACAGATCTGTCAAAAATGGCATGGTTTCAGACATTATTTATACTTGACATGCTTGGTGAACTCACCATTTCTGACTTTGAACGTAATGTCAGGTGCTACAGTGGTCCATCAGGTTGTGAAGGATTACCCACTGACAACTGACAGAATGGGTGTTCAGCATCGCCACTTTACATTTTGTAGAAGAAAATTGATTTGCCTCAAGAATAAAGCTTTTCAGCTGCGATTGATATTTTTAGTTAAAGCTTCAGTAGCTGAACCCATAGGATCGTATTTGTATCTTGCAAGATTAAAAACTGGGGAGCTGAGGAGACAGGCTTCATGCATACTGTATTGACGTGAATGACAATCAGATGGTGACTTACCTATCAGTTAAGATTTAAATCTGAAATACAAAACCTCAATTACACGATATGCTGGCATCGTAAGTAACAAGAGGCTTATGGATACATTTTGTTATAAATTGTCTGCTTATAGAGAAAAATACACAGATTTTTTCTGCTCTGGAAATCCACTGCTCTACATGCTAGCTGGTCACCTAACACACTGAAGAAGCCAAAAGCTGAAAACCGCTTAACTTTGAAGGTAAAAATAGCCTAAAATAAAGATTTTTAACATAAGAAACACATTTAAAAGGTCAAAGCCTCTTGAGTATTTTAAAGCTGCACATATGCCAGATTGGGAAGCTTTAAAAGTTGAAGCCACCTAAGTTTTCCACTTTAGTAGCCTCAAGATCTCATGTTTGCTTTTTGCAGATGTTGTGGTTCTGTTGGCTTCATCAGGTGGTGGCCCAGCTCACACTGGGGCGCTTCGCAGCCGAGTGTGAAGCGGCAGGAATGAGAATTAGTACCTCCATGTTTGAGGCCATGGTTATCAGCCAGAAAAGGGTGGAGTGCCCACTCCGGGTCAGGGACATGTTGTGGCCCAAGTGGAGGAGTTTAAGTATCTCAGGGTCTTGTTCAGAAAGTGGAGCGGGAGACTAAGACGGATTGCTGCAGTGTCTGCAGTGCTGAGGATGCTGTACTGATCTGTTGTGGTGAAGAGAGAGCTGAGTGTAAAAGCAAACCTGTTGATTTATGTTCCTACCCTCACCTGTGTTAGATTGTTGATACAAGTGGTGGAAATGAGCTTTCTCTGAAGGGTAGCTGGGATCTGCCTTAGAGATACGGTGAGGAGCTCAGTAATTCAGGAGTGGAGCCACTACTTCTCCACATCAAAAGGAACCAGTTGAGGTGGTTCAGGCATCTGAGCAGGATGCCTCCTGGACGCCTCCTAGGCGAGCTGTTCTGGGCATCTCCTACAGGCAGGAGGCCCTGAGGCACATTGGAGAAATGATATCCCCAGATGAGCTGAAGAAGGTGGCTGGGGAGAGGGAGGTCTGGGCTTCTCTGCTCAGGCCGCTGCCCCCGCGACCCAGATAGGACCCGGCACAAAATGGATGGATGGATGGAACCATATTTTTAACATTCATTCGATGGAAGTAGAAGCATGTCAAAAAAACATATGGAAGAAAATATAATAATAAAGAGAAAAGAATCAAGAGTGTGACTACTGCTTGCAATAATGTATTCCATTAATTCACTGTTCATTATATTTTTCCTTCTCTATCCTTGAAAATAATGTTAAATTCCAATAGTCAATAAAAGGCTGTAGCAGCACAGCAGTGTGTGGACTCTTTCACAGTTATCTTCAATCAAATCATTAAATACAAAAATCACCCTTACCTGTTCTCAGCAGGGAGCTTTTCCCAACGTCCACATAGATCTTCAGCCGCTCTGGACAAATCTGAGTGAGAATGTTTTCATTGTGTTTCATTCTAGCTGTCTCAGCATTCCATCTCCGTTCGATAATGTCAGCTTCTGGTTTCAATGCGATCCATCTCAGTGTCTTCAGATCAAGTTCAAGAAAGTCTTCTCCGTTATAACCGTACTGAAAGAAGCCAGTCACCTCATCAGTGTTTTCATCCCATTCACAGCCACTTCTACTCTGTAAAATGTGGACACCTGAAGAGAGAAAAAAGAAAAGCTATTCTCCAAAGTTTGTGATGTGCACATGATAATCTGTCAGCCCTTTATTAATATGAATAATGGAAGCTATTTGAAATGCTGCATTTTTTACTTTTAAAGCCTGATTATTCAAGATTAAAAGACAAAAGATGAAGAACAAGAGACAGAAACTCATTCAGTTCAGAAGTCATCTGATAGACACCTCGGCTATAAACTCTAAAAACTAAGATGTTAAGATATCATGTTTTTATTAGTCCCACTTGTGGGACTAATAAAGGTTTATCTTATCTTATCTTATCTTATCTTTAAAGGCAAAATATAAGTCTACCTCCTTAAAGCAAGATTAAGATTAAGCACAATCATATGAATGCATTATTTTATCATGCATTTTAATGTTCACATCAGTAAGGTTTGATGATTGCTGGTCTCAATCAAGAAGCAGAACATTAAGCATTTAAATATTTAATGATTAACAAATTAATTCTACCTCAATCAGTTTTATTTAGGTACTATATCCCATGATTTATAATTAACTGATATAAGGTATAACAGAAAATACTGCACCTTCACTTTGGTTGAACTGCTGCTTCAAACTAAAAGTCAGGTCTCTGAAGAAGTTTGGTAGAATCACAAAACACTGTTGAGTGAATGATTCGGACTGTTTAGGGTTGTTATCCAGTATTTTTTTCAGCCAGTCATGTTTTAGTTCTAATATCTTGTTGCTGCTGTCACAGAAAATCACCTCACTGCCATCAACCACTGTTAAACTTATAAACTCTGAGATATTTGGAACTCCAGAGGACCCAGTGATGAAATGGGTCAATGAGTGTTTCACTGTAGGACAAAAAACAAAAAACACAAAAACTTTATAATCTTAATAAATTCAGTAAATAAAACACACAAACATTATCAGAAATATGATGAATTCAGTATGATTCAGTTAACATAAGATGCAGTAAAAGTGAGATTATAAGAATCCACAGCAGTTTGATCAATGATAAACTTTTACAGAAGAGAATCTTAATCATATTTTGGTAAAGCATGTGGCCAAAGGACCAACCAAGTACAACAGACATAAATACTTTTGGACAGGATGCTTTTAGCCCATAATAAATATTTAAAATATGGCCAATAATAACTCATGTTAGGGATCACTGTCCAACCTTTAAAACACTGAAAGTATTTTCTGTTTCTCTTCGTGTCCTTGATAGGATGCTATACTGTGTAAGTTTTCCAATAAGAATATTTCAAAATGTTTTGGAAACTATCTGGAATGATCGACATCTATGAAGAATGTGTTTCAGTTTCCATTTCTGAATCACACTAAATCTTTAAAACACTTTTTAACTGTGTAGTTTTTATTCTACACCAAACCTGTAGATCACTCACGGCAGAGACTGAAAGTGTCAAACACTGACTCGTAAAACATGGATATGTTTATATCCCGTTTTATATCTTTTTAAAGCGAGAAAAAGGTTCAGGCTAAAACAGCTCAAGTAAGACGAAAGGAAAACGAAAGTAAACACGTTGCTGTAAATCAGATGAAACTTCTGTTAATGTTAACGTTTTAATGTTTTTCTTACCTGCAAATAAACCACGACAGAAGAGAAGCAACAAAAATAACTTCATCTTTTCTTCATCCGACAGGACCAAGAAACCAAGAAACCAGGAAACCAGAAAATCTGAAAGAAAACAAGTTCCAGAATCCTCCCCCTCCCTCTTGGTACTGCGGTCACTGGGAGGCCAAACAATTCAAAAGCTTGACCAAAACAACACACCGCCTTTCCAGCTGGTCAGTTATCCAAACCGGAAATACTTTTACTTTGAAGAATCGTACACTTCCCTTTGACAGCAGCTGCTCTTTTGGAAGACAAAACAATGGACTCTTTTGTGTTATTTTTACTGTCGTATTGCAAAATATGATGTTATAGCATGTTATATTTGAGCCGAATGGAACTTATTAAGTGTTTAATGGGCACAGAAGTAGTTTTTTAAACTCGTACCATCAATGCTGCCGTCTGTTAGAGGAACACACACATTTTCTGACCCTTTTTAATGTATGAATTTATTGCAGTCACTTGTGTAAAAATTATATTATTTTCCTTACAATGTAACAATAGTCTTAATTAATTACAAGTAAAATTCGTTGTGCTTAAACAAGTATAAAATTACTTATAGGCTGGGTTCACAGATTTTTCTAACAACAGTTGTCAGTTGCCCAAATCAGAAATATAATCAAATCCTCAGAAAATAATTCCTCATCTTCGTGATGGGGTGATGGGGTTGTTGGGGAGGACTAACCCCTTCAGGTGGGGGATATGTAGCGGCCCCAGAGGAGGAGCCACTAACCCAGAGACTCCTGGGACTGTTCATGCTGGCCCTCATGTGTTGAGTTACAGTGTTATAACAGCTATTCCAGTTATCTTGTGTTAATCTCTTGTTTTTATTGTTCATTTATAGCAGTGGCCACCATGGCTGAGACTGTTGTGCCAGTAAATGACCTCTGGTCACTGGTTGTGTTTGGGGGTGTTATACTAATGAAGCTGCATTCCTGTAGTTGAGCGGTGTATGGAACCCAGGAACCACGAGCCAAGATGGAGACCTCTGCCTCCTCCTTTCCTGTTAGCTCGCCACAATGCATCTCATGCTGTTTGTTAATAACTGTCATCCGCCTGTTTTACCTGATGTGAAACTTGTGTTGTCAAAATGAGTCAAATCAGATTGATTTCTTTAATGTGCTTTTTAGCACGATATGATTAACCAAGCTTGAGGTTAAATATTTAATTAATTTTTGCACAAACTGACTGTGTGGATAAACTGGATCACTTACATTTAAAATACATTTAATGGAAATCTTTTAAGAGAGAATAAATGACTGTTGTGTTAAGACTGGTGTAATTTTTGTGGATTGAATGACCTACCAAAGCTTCTACTGCCATCTAGTAATAAAAATGAATATCGCTGTAAAGCAAGGCTACTTTAAATGAAAGCTGATGATATTCTCAGCTCAAAAGTAAACAACAAGCTGATACAATAAGAACAATAAGAATTCTACAAGAATTGTTAGCACCTAAAATGTGGAATTGAGCTCTATTATACCAGCTGTTTATTGATTGTTAACAATTTCTTTTTATTAAATTACTGCCTTCCTTTTAATTTCTTATGTAATGACAGCTAATGGTAAATGTCCTTTAATGAAAAGTCATAAAAACCTTGTTCATGTTAAATGGTACTGACAGTGAATGCTACTAAACATGTTCTGACTTTACACAATCTTTGAAAAAGAAAATGTTCTCCAAGGAAAAGCTTTTTGGGACAGTTTTTTTTAAGGTACTGATTGACAGAGGATCTCCCTATTACCATACAAATACATTACATATTATGTTGTTAATATTATTTTACACATATATCCAACATATATCAAATGTTTGGGTGATGAAAACAAATCTAGTATCTTTATTTTTTCCATTATCCTACATTATGTTCACTCACTTGTGGCCTCAGATTAAAGTTTAAAGGCTACAATGAGTTAAATGAATCATGAAATCTAAACAGAGATGTCTTGACACAGTTAACTATTGTACGCAGTTCATTCTATGCTTCATTATGGCAAGCCAATAGTGCCATAATTCGCCTCCTTCACTACCCGTCTGGTGAAGGAATGACATAGAAATCGCCGTTTAATAAATCAGAACACCGTTAAAGTCGACGGGGACGCCTGTTTTGTGGGTGTGGGGAAAAAGCGGCGTTCAATGACCGGAAAAAACGTTTTTTCTGCCACTCAGAAGGGGGTGTTCAAAGCGCCACTCCCTGGCATAAAAATTCTGTCAGGGTCCCCGTCAACTTTAACGGAGTCGACGGGCGTCGCCGGGCAAGCCGGTGTGTCTTAAAGAAGTATCCACATGCCCTGACTAGTGGGGGCTCATTCCCCCCATACATATGGAATATTTAACAGAGTGGAGAGATAGTCTCGATACGATAGAGAACATTCACTACTTCTTTCATTTCACCTGTATAAAACCATAGTACCAGACAGCTAGACTTCATTATCTCTTAAACCCTCCTATAAATTAGACTCTGGGTTAGGTTTGCATCTTGCAATAAATATTTTTATGTTCTGTAGCACTTTGTGCTTTGTCTGTGTCATTTTTCTGTTATGAAGATGGCTGAGACTTGAGTCTCAGTTTCATTTGTAAATGCTTTATATGGTATACATGGTTCTCACTTTAGATCAGGTCACCTAAAATACTTAACAACTAGTAACTGCCTGAATTAACCATGAACTGCAATATTAAACAAGTAACACCTCTATTAACACACTCACAATTAGCTCATATCCTAATCATTATGTGTATAAATGTGCATCTAAATATCTTCTCAATCATTTACTTTACCATCTCTCAAAGTGAACTTATGACTTGACTGCAGCATCTAAACGTTTAGCTACCAGAAACACGGTGTGCCAAACTGCATACAAAAGGTTTGTGTGTTTGCTGAGCCATTTGAAAAGTTGAGCTTGAAATTACCTGCCACCTGAAAAATTTGTGTGTGGAGGTGGGACAATGTGGGGACTCAAGTAACTCCATGGCAGCTGAAGTGCTGGAAGCACTGCCAGGCTCCAGCACACTTGTTGGACAGTATTATGTATTGAACTGCCTATGAGATTTATAACCCCAATTCCAAAAAAGTTGTGTCACTTTGGATAAAATGTAAATATAATAACAGAATACAATGATTTGTGAATCTCATAAACCCATATTTTATTCACAATAGAACAAAGATAAAATATCAAATATTCAAACTGAGAGATGTGCTTTAACTTAATTTTGAATTTGATGTCAGCAATACGTCTCAAAAAGGTTGGGATAGGGCAATGTTTACTACTGTGTAGCATCCCCTCTTCTTTTAACAAGAGTCCGTAAACATCTGGGAACTGAGAAGAGCAGCTGCTGGACTTTGGGGAGAGGAATGTTGTCCTATTCTTGCCTGATAAAGGATTCTAGCTGGATTCTAGCTGTCCTGTGTGGATTTTCTTTGTTGTACTGTACTTTTTGTTTCATGATGCTCCAAATGTTTTCAATTGGTGACAGCTGTGGTCAGAATTTTACATACGCTCATCATAGGCATGCATGTCATTGTAATTTTGGGCCTTTAAAGATTTCTTTGAACTGTTCTTTTTCCAATCAACATAATTTTAACCCACAAGATTTACCTTAAAACCACACAACTGGTAGAAACCTATCTGATCTGGCGACACTGGGCATATGATCACTGAGGCCTAATAGTTAAAACAAAAACCACCAGAAGCCCACTTTTTACACAAAATATGCATTTTTTTAAAATAAGCACAGCTATAAGGGACAGAATATCATATTTTGGAATATAAAGAAAAGACAATCCAAATACAAACCAAATGCAGATACACAGAGAGTTCAGAAACAAAAGACAAGCCATTTATTAGGCTGATACAACAGTTCGTAATAAAATCCAAACAAGACACGAGAAGCACTAGGAATACCAAGAATAAACTAAGGCAAACAAGCAGGTACAAACAGGCAGGAAACACAGTACAACCAGACAAGGGACTGATACATGCAGGTGTTTATCAAAGGCAGAGGAAGCACCTGGGAGATCCGAGACAGGTGAAGATAATCAGACAATCAAGGAGGAGGAAGTCAAACTCAAACTGAGACAAAAAGACACCAGTTAACAAAGTAAAACATGAACTAACTCAGAAGATGATCACAGATACAATGCTATAAAAAACAAAATGAACCCCGAGAAAACTATGCACAAATGAACTCAAATGTAAAGAATAAACAAACCAAAAACCAGGCAGACAACCTAGTAAACCCAAATACAAAGTCCAAAAAACTCAACTCTGGTTCAAAGACACCAGACCATGACAGAGGGGTCTGGAAGGAGAGACTAGAGTGAAACAAAGGAAACAAACCCCACAGGCCAAGGGAAAATTCAGGGAGATGTCCCAAAAGTAGAGCATGGCTAAGAAACAGTTCAGGTGGTCAAACTTGGGGTAGAGCAGGGCAAAGAGATCATTTAGGAAGGCAGTCTGGGTCAGATTGGGCAGACAACCCAGAGGTGGAGCAATGGCAGATAGACCTCTTTGGAGGTTGGGAAGGTGGCTAGCAGAGGTGGTTGAGTCGCACTGGGGACTGGCAGAGGAGGAGTTGAAGACCTTCAGAAGGCTGAGGAGGTGGGCGGCAACGAAGGAGTTGGGCAGATGTTCAGCAGTGGAGATGGAGTCCCCCTGCCCCCAGAGACTAGGCGGGTGGCAAACAGCAAGGAAACAGGGCTGACCACCTGCAGCAGAGACAGAACCCCTCAGGAGGCCAGGCTAGAGGAGACGAATGGTCGGCTGGTTTAGGTTGCTTAGGTAACTTAGGGCATGAGACTATATGGGCTAATTCAGACACAGAGAACAAGGAGACCAAATTACAGTTACAGTTACAGAGACCAGTTACAGAGGAAACAAACTAGGAATCAAAAGTTTAAAAAAAACTAAAATTGACTGGGTCAGGCACAAGAGCTAAGGAAACAGAATCATGCATACGAAGTGAAACCAAGGGGACTGACTCGGGTATAGGTACGGGCACTACGGGGACCGAGTCAGGACCATAACCAGAATTACAGAGGACCAGCTGAACTCGGACACTGGAGCAGAAGCTACAGGAACTAACTTGGACATTGGAACAAGAACAAGGGGAACTAGCTCTGGCACAGATTAAAAAACTAAAGGAGTTGGGTGACCTAGTGAGGCGCTATGGAGGTCAGTTTGGGTCTCAGCACAAGGGATGCTAACAGCATTGCTGATTCAGGGGGAGTGGGTTCAGGTACCTGAGCTTCTGGAAAGGTAGGTTCTGGTGAGAGCTGAGAAGCAGACAGGGTCCCAACATCATCTGACCCAGGCAGAGAGGGAGGCTGGGTTTCGGCATCAGCTGACCCAGGTGGAGAGCCAGACTGGGCCCTGGCACGGGCTGACCACGACACAAACGCCATCAGTTAGCTACCCCTGATATTTTAAATTAATTTATGCACCAAAATGACATAGATGGCCTCCTTTACTCCTCTCTCAAACCATCTGTCTTCCTGGTCCAAAATGTCCTTTCTCCTTTAGAAGAGGGTGCTGGATCACTGAGAACCTATACAGACACACTGTAAGGGAGCTAACTATTCTAACCACCTCTCACACAGTCACACACTCTACACTCTACATGTAAAAATGATCATGATTGTTGACCTCAGAGGTATGTACTTAAAGAATAAAACTCTATAAACCTCCATTATTATGTGTAAAAATATGTACATTTTGTTCCTTACCATTCCCTTTTCTTTTACAGATGAAGAATCCTGCGATGACCACTGCCAGCACGAGAAGTGGTCCAAAAGCTTTCAAAGTTGCTTTTACAAGACCAAAAGTTGTTTTTGGATCTACATGGGAACCTGGACCTGGAAAAGTAATGACAGAACATTTAACCTTTGAATTCATATTGTTTGAACTTCAGAAACCATGCTTTGTGGTTCTGAAAGTATTTCCATGGGTGACAACTCACTGAACACTGCTCTGTAAAATACATTATAAAATACATGCATCAAAACATTTCCATGTTACTTTGTACAGGCAGATACTGTTGACAGTTTACCTGATTTCCTGTGTACTGTTCAAAACAGTAAATGTGTGAAATTGTGCGATGGTCCTCAAGTGCTTGAGTGAATGCAAATATTTACTGCTCTGTGATTCAGAATAATTAAAGGCCATTAGAAAAAATGATCTGCACCCATAGTCTAACAATTAATACACTTTATTCACTAAATATAATGTCTGCGCATATGGTTTCAGTTGTTGTATAATGCTAAAGTAAACCAGTGCACTGAAAAAAATGCAACAGGGCGGTTGTTGAATTTACATATAAGGACTTCATATATCCAACATGAGTAATTTAAATTTCTCATCTAAACATAATTTAGTCTTTTAATTTTCACATATTCTTTAAGGATGTTCAGTCTATTAGAATAAATCATGTTGAAATGGATCAAAGTAGTCATGTGTTCTCCTGAAGCTCCGCCCCCTCGGAAGGTTCTGGAGGGAAAATCGGCGCCATCGTCCGCCATTTTTTTCTCTGGCTTTGGAAACTTTCCTGCTGCCTGGAGTTTTACACTGAAGATAAAAAAAAATTTAAAGATAAAATACCAGCGAGAAAAGAGTGTAGAGCCTTTATATATGTGGACTTTTACTGAGGTAACTTATTTTACTGGTATGTAGCTGCTTATTGAACAACATGACAGGCAGACGTAAGGCTCCAGTTAGCCAACGTTAACATATCAAATATAATGTGAGTTCAGATTGTTTGTATAGTTTTTCAGTCTAAATTAACAGACTATTACAAACTTTATCAGTGTCTGTAGTAAGTGGAGGTACCAGCAGGGTCTGAACCATTAAACAG
>VUQS01036817.1:0-10100 GCA_015108495.1 Heterochromis multidens
TAAAGCTCTATCATGCATATTTGAACATGGTCCAGAAGCACCGTCGTGTCCTGTGGGCCAAGACTCATTTGAAATGGACTGTTTCAAAGTGGGAAAGTGTTCTATGGTCAGACGAGTCCAAATTTGACATTCTTGTTGGTAATCAATGACGCCGCGTCCTCCGGGCTAAAGAGGAGGGTGACCTTCCAGCGTGTTATCAGCATTCAGTTCAAAAGCAAGCATCTCTGATGGTATGGGGGTGCATAAGTGCATACAGTATGGGCAGCTTGCATGTTTTGGAAGAACTATGAATGCTGAAAGGTATATAAAGGTTTTAGAGCAACATATGCTCCCCTCCAGACGACGTCTATTTCAGGGAAGGCCTTGTGTATTTCAGCAGGACAATGCAAAACCACATACTGCAGCTATTACAACAGCATGGCTTCATCAGAGAAGAGTCTGGGTGCTGAACTGGCCTGCCTGCAGTCCAGATCTACGTCAAAGACGACCACGAACTCTTCAGTAGCTGGAAACCTATATCAGGCAAGAATGGGACCAAATTCCAACACTAAAAGTCCAGAAACTCATCGTGGTAAACATGCCCCTGTCCAAACTATTTGGAGACCTGTAGTAAGCATCAAATTTGAAATGAGCTCATTTTCTGCATAATATTGTAAGATTTCTCAGTTTCAACATTTGTTATGTTATCTACGTTCTGTTGTGAATAAAATATTGGCTCATGTGATTTGGAAGTCCTTTGGTTTTCATTTTGTTCAAATTTAAAGAACGTCCCAACTTTTCCGGAATTCGGGTTGTACATCGAAATTTAAAATAGCTTCAAAATGAATGGGTCTGATAAGCAGACTTTCACAAATGTTACTGTGACACTTTAAATTCGCATCCATGCAAACAAATCTATTGTTTGTTCTCCACCAGCAGCAAAAGAGAGATTACCAAGTTAAATGATACAAGACAAATAACTTTCTCATTGCTGCTTTAACAATTTCAAGGTCCCAAAGGATCAATACCCAGGCTCTTCACTGGTGTGGTCATGGCCAAACGTATATTGTAAATTTAGAGGTGCCATCAGCTGTTCAAAAGGCACAACATTTGTGCCAAGTGTATATCAGGCTGCCAGGATAATGAAGACAATAGGGTGGTCTAGGTGTGGTATTTGATTGGAAGCCAAATTTCAAGTGATCGCAGGGATGTGTTTAGGCTCTCCCAGCGAACATGTCATTAATGCATTAAACAAAGGATAAAGGATACAAACACGGTGAGCCATTCATTACACTGAGGATGGCACAGCAGTAACACAGAAAGTGTGTGAGCAAAAGAAACACACTCTTTCTTCCCAGCTCGGCACAGTGCATCAGGATTAGTGTCTCTCCCTAGCTGGCATTTGCCAAATTTGACACTCTGACTCTTCATTGTAAATAAAAAAATTTAAAAATTCTCATTCTCTTTTTTTAGTATTTGTTTCATTGGTGAAATATGTCTTTGAAGTACACTATGCATATTTCAAGAAATATGCATAGTGTAAAAATTGCTAGAAGAGTGTAGTTAGTACATTAGTCATTTTCTCCAGAGAGATTAAAAACATCACTATGGCTTCCTTGAAAAAACAATGATATTGGATCCTTCAAATACAGACTATCATGAAGCCAAGAACTTAACTATAATACAGCTATGATTGGCAGATGTAATATTAACACGTTTTTTAAAAGTATTGTCACTTCTGTGTACATTCAAGTAGTTTTATTAGTCATATTAAATGAGGGAACAACCTAACAATCTCAGCTTTTAGGACTTCAACCCAAACTAACAACACTGAAATGCATCGGTACATGTCGGTGGCTGCATGTATAATTCAGCAGACCTGATACAAATTTGGTATCCCAGCTCTCTTGAAATCTTTGCTGGGATGTCCTGCCTCTCTCTCTCTCTTTTTTTTTCCTCCCCTCCCTCTCTCTCCATCTCTCATTGTGTTTACAGCCTTGGAGAGGACTGCATATCTGACATTTCTCTCTCAAACTCCAACCAGCTCTCTTCTCATCTGAAAGGTAAGAGCCAGCATCCTCTACAGACTGAGCTGCTCTTTATGAAGGCTGACGGAGAGATAATGATGATAACTGATGTAACAGACAGGATAAAAGCACCTTAGGGTAAATCTTGTTATAAGAAGAGCCATTTGAATGTATTATTATTCGTAACTGAGGTTAGTTATCTGAGTCAGGTACTTAACTGGTTAAGGACATAAAGGACGTTTGTACTTGCAGAAGTTAAATGGTTACAAAGGATGTTATATGTTAAGATATTAAGGAGCACAGTATGAATCACTGCTTCTTATAAAGTCATTGTTCACATACAGTAAAAACAGCTTTGTAGAAAGGAGCAGTGGGAATAGGAACTGGGCTAAAACTCCCAGAGGGATAAACACTCATCCCCACTTCTTACATTCCTATCCTGAGCACATGATTTTATTTTAGAGCACTGACGAGTCAAATCAGCTCAGTCTTAATAATACTTAAGGTTACAGTAGCACATACTATATTTCCCAGTCTGGTCCAGTCAGTGTCTTCTGATATAACAGATCTCACAATAGAATTCACTGTTTTGGAAGCAAAACCAGAGTTTTTTTGTTTTTTTACATTTATGTTTCCTTTGATAATCTTATTGTATTTCTAGATTTTATAGCAACTTTACTGTTTGCTATGGTCATCTTTACTCTGACCTCTCAAGGAGATACAGTATATGGAGCTGGTTACACATAAAAAAGCAATACTAGAGACAAGAGGGTGGTAAGACTTTCTTCCTACCATGTGACAAATCCAAAATCCACAACAGTTGGTTAAAATCAGCTGTTATGATCAACGTGTTTCATCTTAGCTCTCGTGCTTTTTTAAAAATCAGTTGTATTTAATACTACAAGATCAATGATCTGTTCACATCATGCTATACAAGACAATATTACATATGTATATATTTTTATATATGTGTATTTATAATAAACATTACATTTTTCTTTTAGTCAGACTATTTTTTTAATATAACATATATTTACACCTATCTTACTGTTTCTGTAGCAAGTTTTGCACAATATATTTACCCTATGTTTTAATGGTAAAAATATTTATAAATGTACATATTAAATGTAGTCTGAAATGTACTTCCAAGTTTAAAGTGATTTAGGTGAAGTACTGGCTCCCAACAGCTGTTATCAAAAAGTGGGTGCAGTTAACCATGACCCAATTTGAATAACAGGTCAACATCAGTAAGCCCATGCATCTGTCTAACCTACATACTTCACAGCTGTCAATCATTTTCTAAGAGGAAATGCCAACGTTAGAGCAGCTACTTCTCTTTCATGTGCTGATTTTGATTGGAACAACAAAAGGCATCGCTAATAGCTTATTTTTAGTGTCACTTTAGTGTCTAAAGTGGGCAGAAAGTGGTGTGTATGTACCTGCACACTCTGGCACACAGTGACAAAACTCACAGAAGGAAAAAAAAGAAGCTCTGATTGAGTTCATTATGAAACAATTTGAGTCACTAAAAGCTTTGTTACAAGTAACACCAGCACCTTTTTTCACTCCTCTGTTACAATGGGTCACACTGGAGATATTTAACACTTGGCAACATCCGCTAACAACAGCTGATTGTGTTTATAGGACAACGCGGTCCTTTCAGCAGCCCAAAGGAGCAATCTGCACTTTAACGGTGATAATCTAAAAATAAAATCTGACTTATCCTCAAGCTTTACATGGTAAATATGAGGAGTGGAGTTATGAGTCAGATAATCAAATGATCAAATCCACTGTATTTCTGTATGAAGCCTTTGAAATAACTATTAAAAGTAGTAGCAGAATGGTAAAGTAAAACATGGGTTCTACTTGGGTACATTACCTAACCTGCTTTACAGAAACTGCAGGGGGGAACTGAGAGAAACCAGTGTCACCCAAAGGTTTTTAAAGCCTCCAGCTACATTCACTGCTTACTTTTTGGATCCTTTTCCATATAAAAGAATGGGGCTAATATGGGAAATTACAGAGCAGTTGACCTGGAAGTTATCCCATATCAACATACAAAGACATACATATTAAAATGTAATTTTTAACTTTTTTTAAAGACTTTGATTTGGACTTTTGGAATAGTTTAAACATAGGTTTTATCAAATGCAGCATCTGGTGTTGCTTTGAGATTATTGACTTTTGATTTCACTCATGATGTTACACAGGCTAATGATCCTTTATAACCAACACTTTTAGAAGCTCGAGGGCTTAAAAAAAAAATCTGGTAATCCCTCAGGTTTAATCAGCAGCCCTTTTGTAATGGCACAGTGGCCATTATAGGGACCATTATATAATGGCATTAAACTTTATTAAACTATTGCATGAGCATTGAAATAAAGGCTGGGTACCACAGCTTTAACCTAAATAAAAAGTTTTGTGTTTGTAAAGTTAGTTAGAGCATGTTCTATGTGACACAGTGAGCCCTAAGTCACCTGACTCCCCCAGTTGCTGCAACTTGTCCAGTTTCATGCTTTTATTTAGGGAATAATAACAAGGATTAACCTCTGAGAGAGCAACAGCTGAGTCTGTGTGGGCCTATGAGATGTCTAAACAGACTAAGAAGTACCATATGATGACAAGTAAAAGGTTTGATGAAAAACAAACAAGAAATATTATTAATAATAACAAATTAATTAAAAAATGCTGCACTGTCAGAGCTTGATTTTCAGGGGATAGGTGTGCAACGTGCGCCATAGACTCCAAAATGCCATCAGGCGGAGGAAAACCTTTATATTTACTGTCAACATTTCATTTTCACTCATTTCCTGCAGTGGAAATGAGGATTATTTGCACGCTAGACACAGAAAAGAACAGCTGCATGTCAGTCATGCCGTAGCACAGCACGACTGACTGGCAGCACTCGGTTTCAGAATGACGCGGCTTGTTGCAGACGAGCCGAGGATGAAGCGGAGCACCAGTCGCTCACTTGTTATCAGACACACAGTGTGCAGGCTCACATACAAAGCGAATGCAATTTAACCTCAAAGGTCAAACTACAAGCTGCACAAAAATGCTAATTTCTCTTACACAAACTGAAAAGAAGCAAGGAGGAGACAAAGATAAGTGGAAGTGGGAGGCTTATGACCCGGGGCACGGAATGATTGAGAGGAACAGAGCTGGGCAAGGAAATGCCAGGCTGCATAAATATTAATTTCTTTAGGTGTAGTTTGAGCTGCTGTCAGATGGATGTCCAGAATATAAACCGTCTTTGCAGAAGACGTAGGCGGAAAGATTTTTCTTGATTGCCTCAGTCAAAACACAGCTGAGTGCGGCAGCCGCAGTTTGTGTACAGGCCACTAGATGGTGCTGAGAGAAAACAAAGAACCCCCCCACCCCCACCCCCACAAAAAAAAAACCCCAACCATCTTTTAATGTTTAAATTATTTAAAGGATAATATTTCTTTTGGTTTTGGCTACTTACTTGCTCGTGTCTCATGAAAATCACAAAAAGAACATCATCTGCACCAGAGATCACGTGACCTTCATGGCTGGGTCTGCTGCCAGCTTCCCCTCCTTCTTTAAAAGGATTTAGAAATGCAAAGGGAAAAAAAAAAGGGGGACAAAATCTAGTGTTGGCCAGTGTCTGTTGCACATTCAAGAACGTTAACGCACGGATTCTACAGCTTATTTGTCATTTTAAAGACAAATAAGGCCTTAACTTTGCATTACATTCACGTACACCCTGCACCATGAGACTGACACTTCACCAAACATAATGAGCTAAAAGAGCTCCACCTGTTGACCCAAACTAAACAGAACTTTCAGCTTGTCCTTTCAGGCAGCCATGTAGCTTCACAGTTCATAAAATCAAAGGCTACTTCTACACAGAGACAAATATTTAGAATCCAGTCAGTTTAAGTCCAAACTGAATGCAAATGCTCCAAATAAACACCAAAATCAAAATAAAATGATTCAAATTTCATTCTGTTTCAGTGGGATGGAAAAAAAACAACAACAAAAAAAAACCCCAAAACCTTTTCATAAACAGATGACAGGAAAAATTCAACCTGATTAGTTTCTGGCTGCTCTTCTTGGTGGAATTGCTTGAGGACATACTCCTTTTCCCTTTAAAAAAAAAAAAAGGTTGCTGAGCAAACAACAAATATATGTCTTGAGGAGCTGGTCAAAGCAGCTGATGAGGAAGACACACGCAGGACACAATCAGCAATTTTGTGCACGTCACTGTGCATGAAAACACCAGACTGGAGTATCATATTCCAGTGTGACTCAAAATCTTTAATCAGATTGTGTTGCAGTCTGCGGAACGCTGGACTAATGAACTCTGTCAGTACGCCTCTAAATACAGGTAATTTAAGCTAAGACTCTACTTCAAAGCATACATGAAACACGGCTGCGTACCAGTTGAGCCCTCAAAAATCAAACCCCTCAAACCTCCCGCTGCCAGAGCCACTCAACGCTCCACTTCAGTGAGGTCTGAAGCGAGCAGACTGGCACTCTTACGGCGTAAACGAGTTATCCCATGGGGTACGAGAAAGTGTGTGCAAAAGTGTCAACATGTCAAGTGATAATGAGTGACTCAGAGGCAGATTAAAGGGTGGAAGGAACAAAAGTGAAATGATAAAAATAGCTGTGTTAAAAAGTAGGTAAGAAAGCATTGCTGCTCTTTACAGACACAAGGAAACAAGATTTAAAAAGTGACACATTCGAGTTAGAAAGTCCAGTTTAAGTATCATAAGGAACAGTAGATTCAGTAGGGGGCACTTTGCTTCAGCGCCACCCTCAGGATGAACTTCAAACTTTGCACAGAGGATAGCCAACTCCTGGATTACCACCCTAACACCTACACCTCTAGAAGCAAAGCTCTCGGATTCCTAAGCTGTCTGTTGATTGTTGAGCCTCTTTTGTAATATGGGATGTAATGAACAAGGTACCCAGCAGGGGCCGCCTGCGTGAATTTTAATCTCGTTAAAAATAGAAAAGAACTTGGCACAGCTGATGTACAAGTGGGAAGATTTTCACTGTATGCAGGAGCCTCTAATGCGAAAGCACGGTAACCTTGTCACGGTGACTCTGATCTCAGGAAAGTCACAGATCAGATGACAAAAGGGGATTTAAGCTGGTGCTGAGAGCCTGCAGCTGCACTGCGTGACGTGCTTTTATTTCCTGCTTACGCAATCTGCTTACAATCTACGACCTCAGCTGATGAGGACATAATGATAGGGGGGAAAAGTATGAAAGACAAAACACATTATAAACTCTTTTTTCCCCTCTTTACAAACATATCCCAGAACAGTGTTCACGCCCACTGTGGTCATGACATTTGTGTTGCTGCCACTCAGACTACACTCCAGCTTAACACATCATCAGACCTCAGCTGGCGCCTCTTGAGCAGCTCTCTTATCATCACACTATGTACTCCTGATATGGAAAGGTCACAAATCCCAAGCAGGGGGCATCACCCAGAGGAAGGGAAGGGGAGGGCCTGGGGTGCTTTTGAATTCACATTTTTCATATGTGTTTAATGATCTTTCTCCTGTCTTTTTGCCTCCAGAAAAGAGAAGATAAGAGACTGGCAGGCTGCCTGTACCACCTGACCTGAGCATCACCTTCAGACCACCACCAGCTCTACAACAACAGGCCCCAGCAGCCTGACTGAACTCCCTCACCTCCTAATCCAGCCGATCAAACTGTAACCAGCCCGCTGCCTCCATGGAGCGCGTTCAGCACATGACCAAATCGGCCATTCGCCGAGCGTCTCAGATTGAGGTGAACCCGCAAGCTAAGAGGAACCTGCAGGAGCTGTTTGTCAACTTCACCCTCATCCTCATCTGCCTGCTTCTCATCTACATAATTGTCCTGCTGAGCAGCTGAGAGACACATGCAGAGAGAGTTTGGGCAAGGATGAGGGTTTTACTGATACATACAGATATTTTTTTTCTTTTCTTTAAAAGAAGCAATAATACAATTTGCATGTATCAGCTTAACCCTGCTTACCAGCAGCCACGGAGAAGGATCATGGAGGCAGTTTGACTCCACGTGAAAACAAAACTGGCCAAACTCTCAATTCACAGCAAAGCTCAAGGGTGACGTGAGAGCTGATCGGGAATCAGCTGCGCTCTCTGTCTCTAGGGAATGATCAAAAGTGACCCGACTTCAGCAGTTTTAACCTTCACTGATACGTTTGCACCTCTTCCTGCTGCTCATTCAGATTAATACTGTGCTCATTTGCAAAGGACAATGACTCCCAACATACATGCATAAGCACGAGTAAGTGCAATGATGCTGAAATATTAATACATCACCAATGTTTGACTTCAATTTCCCACGAGACACCCCCCCCCCTCACTTCCTGCAGCCCCCGCCCCCAGCAGAAAGATAAACATGCTGCAAATGTTTTTTTTCCATGAGCATTTTCACGTCTTTCTTGGTCTGCCGCTGACAGAAACCAGACAGATCACAGGAAAACACTGCGGTTTCATTGAGGTTTCCTGAAACGTCTCGTTGGTTAAAAAGCATCTAAAAATACAAGTTTAGCAAAAGGTAGCAGGGAAAAGTCTGAGAAAAGCATCCCTCAAAATATAATGTTGCTGCCCTAGAAGAGTTTCCATGTGTGAAGTCCAGTACACTTCTTTTAAAATATAATTTGTTGTGACTCACTATTGGCCCACAGCTATGGCATGAATGGGCATAAATCTATAACGATAAAAGCCTGTGTACCTGTACGCAAAACACCCAATCATGGAGGCTAAAACTTACACTTACATACGCTGCTAAACCTGCTGGCCATAGCCTAAACCTGTAAACCTATTGGACTGTTTCATTATCCGTGACACTCAGATTTCTACACTGAGGACATCTTCAGAAGAAAAGTTTTCAACAGAAAAAAACAAGATTGTAATTCTATTGAAATTTCAAACTTTGGCACCTCCCAGTGGTTATATCACAAAAGACACAGTGGATAATTTTAAATATTTCATCATTCCCCCCCTTTTTCTATAAATTTTGCAGAGAAATTTGGCACATACCTTTAATCTACATAGCATCATTTATAAAATGAAGATCTATTTTCACTGTCTGAACTAATTAATCTTTGATGGCAGCCATGTTGAGCCAATCAGCTCACTCACAAAGATACAGCATGTCTGCCATTTTATTCAGTGTGTTTCTTACTCTTGTTTAACATATATAAATATACTTGAGATGATACTTAGAAATGGTTCTAAGTACTGTAGACCTTTAAAGAGTGTACGTGAAGAACAGCCTGACTGCATCTTCAACCTCTCCTTATTAACAGTGAAAGGTTTGCTTTACAGTGTGCTTCAGAGATCAGTGTAAATCTGTGAGATTTACATTGTACATGCTGTCTATACTATCCGTTGTGAAGGAAAGCTCACTTTGCATGGTGTGATATCACGCAGTGGCAATTTCTGTTCAAAGCTGTGTCTGTTTGGTTATTACAGATATTACAAAGCCAATGCCACATTATTGTTTATTACAGTGCAAGTACAATTTTCTGAATGTGGGCAGCCACGGTATGTAAAAAAATGAGACTCTTAAATCTTGTTTTTAGCCACCGGAAACAAATGCCTAATTACAAAATCATGTCATTGCTTTTGGAAATGTACTATGACTGTAAATGTTAAAACATAATGAGATGCACATATGGGAGTATGAATTAGTTGTTTTTGTTCTCTTGTATGTATGTTTGAAAAACTGTACCACCTGATTTTTAAACTGGGGAACACCAAATAAATTGCATGTCAATACATTTAAAGTAGCGTCCAATGTGACAAATCCTTTGTTTTGTCTTTCCATTTATCTATCGAGCTTTTCATCGTAGTTTAGCTTACTGTTTTTGTTTTACAGCCCTTTGAACACCCACCCTACAGCATACAGCAGATAGCTAGTAACTAAGGTAAGGACATGTCTCTTCTTTTGACTTGGTGAGCATCAGAGAATAGAGCAAGAAATATTCAACCTCTCCAGCCCCAGGAACATTTACCCGGAGCCAAAAGTAAATCACCATAAACCAAAAATGTTTATCGGTGTTTCATTTACTCAAATATTATAGACCTTTTATTTATCAAA
>VUQS01036818.1:4722-17471 GCA_015108495.1 Heterochromis multidens
TAACCCTAAAAAAAAAAAATGCAACAAAAAAAAAAAAAAAAAGAGTTGCATGTAAGCTGTTAAAATCTGATGGGGTTTTTTTTTTCTGATGTTGATCAAAATCTCCAAGCATCCAACTAACCTTTTAATATTGCCCCTGCACCAACCACACTGTTTCTGTCTTACATGTCTGTATGCTACAACAGAAACAACTTAAACACCACTGATACAGCAGCATTGGGATACTAGATAAGCTGAAATAATGAAGCTTTTGAAACAACAAAGAGGTTAACCTAAATAAGCCAAATGCAGTCTGTGCCTTCTATCCCTCTGCTCTGCTGCTGATCTATACTCACCACTGTGGCCTTAGATGGGAATACTCCACCTCCAGTGTGAGATTTATTCATTACATTTGTTTCCAGGTGTTTTATTTTCAAGGGATGATGTGATGCTGCGCATTACGCTAGTCCCAAAAGTCCCACCAATGGCTTGTGTGGATGTGATTTAATTTATCCTGGCTAATTCACTGAGGAGTGTGGCTTATTGAGTGGCCTGCCAGTGTGAGAGATCACAAATGAAGATGGCCAAAGTGCTTTTATTTGGTGCTGTTTTTGGAATGGTGACATCACTGTGTGATGTATGACCTTTTTTTTTTCTTTTTATTAGCACACATGCAAATGTATAAAGTGCATCCATCTACAGAGACACTCTCAGTGAATACTGCAGGAGTGTATTATCACGACTGGGAGAGATGGCTTCTTTCTTAACCATAATTTCATGCATAATGTCACAGATCTGGATGCTGCGCAGCCCAACTGTTCTCCCCTGAATCCTAATTCCACATTCAGATTGGTTTATTTCTGAGACGCCTCAGCAAATCATGCCCTTAATTAATCGGAATGATGCATCGATTCCAACTTCCTTCTTCCCTTTCCTCGACAATTTTCAAGGGCTTATGAGGTACGCATGAGGAAATGGAAACACAATCAAAGCAGTGGAACTACCCAGAAAAAAGAATATGACTTTATCAGATGTAGCATTTGATTACCCTGCCTATGCTTAAAAATCTGTGGAGAAGAATCAGAAAAAGCTAAAACTATGCAGGAGTAGTTCAAGTGTGTGTATGTAAATATACATCTCCCAAACAGAAGCTCCAGTGGGCTTTGTTGCCCATTTTTCAAGCTTAGTTTGCCACATTTTCTTTGGGGGGCTTTTTTTCTGCTTTGGCTGCCTTCTGGTCTACTTTCCCCTCCCTCCATCCTTTGCTCTTCAGCTCTAACAGCCCTTGACAGCTGGAGATGAAATAGAAATTTTGATATCAAACACCTACACAAAGGAGGGCTGACCTTTGATCAACGTGCTGTTTGATGTTGTGACATAAAATTTGCATCATGGGAGCCCTGGCAGCGGACGTTACTGCAAAGGGGTAATGCCAGAGCCCTGTCAGGGAGCTGCGAAGGTCAAGGGCCTATTAGGAAGGAACAAGCCCTCTAATCCCACACAAGGGCCCTGCAAAGCATTTGATGTTCAATGCACAGAAATAGAATGAAAAATTGAGCCCTGAGAAAAGAGCAAAGACAGTAAGAGGTTATTTCGTATTAGCTTGTGAGTGAACAGGATAGGCAAGGCATTATAGAATTATTATTATACGTGATGTTGTGTTTAGATAAAAAAATTCATAACCTTAGCTGGTCAAACAAGATTATGTTCTGCAAGTCAGTCGCTCTCCCCTTGTTAAAAGAAAAACCTGTTCATCTTTAAAGCATTTCATACTTCACAGCTCTTGGCCAGAAATAAAACTGGCATCCTCGCTCAGGTGTGTGGTGGCGTGGGCACTTTAGAACATATGGCACGCTCCGTCTGAATGTTGTCTATTGATCTGTGGACAGGTTGATCAGTGGAGCTCTGAAGCTCTTTAATTATTCAAGCTGGCACGTCATTTTTCATGCTTGCTGTTATTTCAGAAGACCAAAAATAAATCTGTCAATCCCACTTTCCATCTTTCATCTGGCCATCGGCTTGCAGCCTCATTAGCTGCACAGCACAGCTGGAGAAAAAGAAAGGACAGGACAGGAAAGGAAAGGAAAGGAAAGGAAAGGAAAGGAAAGGAAAGGAAAGGAAAGGAAAGGAGAGTGGAGAGAAGCTGAAGTACATACCTCATCCCTTGTTCAGCACACACTATTTAACAGCTCTGCAGCACTATGTCAGACAATCATTTGATCTCATTTCAGGCAATATCATCATCTTTCCTCTCGGTCCTGTAATCAATATTTCAGTTAAATTTTTGCTCTCACTTTAAAGTGCAGTCGTAATGCACTGCAAAGGCTTTTATAATACGCTGAAGACAGTGTTTTGTTTGGTTAATTTATGGTAGTTACTCATATCAATTTTGACTTTTTAAATGAATATCCTGGAAAATGTGTTGCTTTACTGTGTTACAGGTTTTTCTCATATTACTCCACCCCTGCACCTCTGCAATGGCACACTGTCCAGGAAAAACAAAGAGGGATATTTTATTTCTTTCAGTGTATGTTGCATACACTGACATTATTACAGCAGCAAAATGAAAAGGAATAAATATAAATAGATGCACCAATAAAAAAATAACCTATAACAATAATACTATACAACATTAGAGAAAATGTACACTGTACAAGGTAAAAAAAAAAATATTCTTATATAAAGAATATTCATCCATCCATCCAATTTTCTTCCACTTATCCAATTCAGGGTCACTGGGTGGGCTGGTGCCTATCCCAGCTGCCATAGGGTGAGAGGCAGGGTACACTCTGGACAGGTCACCAGTCTGTTGCAGGGCTAACAGAGAGAGACAGACAATCATTCACACTCACATTCACACCTAGATTCACCAATTAAGCTAACCCCAGGAAAATTACTAATACTACACTGTGAACATAACCACAATATGCCATTAGATATGGTTTAATAATCTATCATTATCGTTAAATTATCATTGCTGATGGATTAACAGCATTTTCCTGTTAAAGCACTGAAACCACAGTTTTCATCCTAAAGTCTTTAGCTGTTACTTGTATGTACAGTTTTAATCTATAACACATATTTCACATGTTTGTCATTCATTGTGAATGTGAACATCATATTTTGTAACGTAACTAGCAATTAAAGCCATCAGATAAAGAGTACATCTCCCACTGAGATGCAGTGAAGCAGAGGTACAGAGTACCTTTAAAATGAAAATGATGTACAGTACCTTTACAGTTAGTGAAAATGCTAAAGACTATGACCTTAAAATGAATGTTAATGAGAACTAATCAGCTTAGACTAATGCTCAAAAATGACACAGTAACGTATTTAATGGTGCTTATCTACATGCCTGTTTTGAATGCCAGCTCTATGTGTAGCTGTGAGCCCTGATCAATCCAATCCAATATGTTTTTCATAGTCTATGATAACCTCACTGCATTTTCTGAAGAATCTTGACAATAGTGTGAGATCAGACAGAACACAGATACCTACATTTTCTGATAAAAGCTGACCAAAATGCCAGCACATATCAGCTGATGGCTTTGCTGATACCTTTCCGTGCATCCCACTGCCCAATCTCATATAGGGCACGCTGCTTAAACTGTTCCAGCCTGCTTAAATTGCTGCAGCATCTGCAAGCCGCTTTGCAACCCCCGTTCACTCCAGCTCCTCCTGTTCATGCTGTTTTAAAGTCTCTTCTGTTTTCACTGATGCCTGCTCTGTTCTGTGCTTGACATCACTTTTGCCCTTTTCTTGAAGTGATAACAGTACTTTCCCCCTTAATGAAAGAGCAGTCATTGTGCTTAGGATAGATATCCATCCCTAATGAACTTAAACAGGTCAAAGTTCAAGACCTTTTCTCAAACTGACATATTTTTTATGCATTTTAATAATCCAACAGGAGGGATGAAAAAAAAAAAAAGACCAAATAGAATCTACTGTATTACATTACCTCATTCACCATATTTTCTGACACCAGTATGAGGTAAGACTTTCCAGGTCAGACATTTTTAAGACTCAGGAGTTTGCTGGCCTGATCAATAATTTTGTTCTCTATAATTATCTCACCATTGCACTCATTAATTACACTTTCAAGGCTCATTTCCAGTGCTGGCAACAGATGCCCATTCTGTTGGAGCGTCCAGAAAAGCGAGGGTGAGCGAGTGGTGGTAGCAGAGAGAGTGAGGCCTGATTAATACTCCGTCTCTCTGTCTAAGGTTGGCTGCCACTCGTAAGGGGTAAAATGCAAGCACTCTGTCATCTGAGACTTCACCACGTGGGAGACAAATGAGGCCTTTGGTGGCCAAATCGATAAGTTCCTCTGATGGGCCAAATTTAGTGAGTGCTGCTTCTGCTTTGAAGTAATCCTCTAACAATCCAGGGTAAGGCTTTTCTAGACAACTTCCTGTGTAGCGTTTTTGACTGCAGGAAACATGACATATGGATCAAGAAAGTAAGAGAAAACTCACTTGGACCAGTACTCAATGCTAATTCTAATGCCCAGGAGTTTACGTTATAAGCAGCTTTTTGTAGCTGGATCAATGCATCAGTTGCTGATCTTTACACTAACAGATGGCCTTCAGTTGAATCCTGTGTCTATGTCTTCATTTCTCTAGGTTCCCATTGTCTAGAAATGCTGCCAATCCACCTGCACAGGGAGAAAAACTGCTGAGAATTAGTTTGGCTGATGACAAATCCGGAGTGATGTGTGACGTTGCTAAATGTGATCACTACCTTGCCAACCTCTCCATCTGTCTAGGAGGCGGGGTCGCCAGATTGGCTGAATAATTCCACTAGACCCAGACAGCTGTCATTTCCTATCTACACCATGCTCCCATGACAACACCTGGATACAATGGGTGGAGAAGTGAAGAAGCTCTCATTACAGTAATTACCGTCTCAAGTTTAGAAAAAAAATATGTCATCATTTTTGGATTATTGATGTAGGTTTGAAAATATTAACTGTGTGTGTCACATCATTTCCCTTTATGACAGTGTACACTCCAGGATATAGTCTCCCAGAATGAGTTAAAAGTGCAGTGTCAGTCCCAAAATGTTCCTTTTTCACTGACATTGCTCTGACTTGCTTCACTCATGCTAATTATCATATTATCATGATTAGTGTTTAGGTTTAAATCCAACAGAGGGCAGACAGAGGTCACAATTAGCTATACATTCAGTCCTATAACGTCCTTTTAAGAGAAACCTGAGCACAGCATCGGGTGATCTGAGTGCAGCTGAAAACACACTGCACTGGCACGTGGATGCCATCTGCTGTCTGTTACCGCAAAACTGAATTTTATGACCAGAAAGTTACATTGTACTTCCATACATACTTGTTAACAGTGTGTCCTGCCCATACATTATCCGTTAAGGACTAAGAATGAGACATTTTTCCATCCAATTTCCGCCATGTATCCAAACCAGGGTCACAGTTGGGCTGGAGCCTATCCCACCAGTCACAGGGCGAGAGGCGGGGTACACCCTGGACAGGTCACCAATCTATCACTGGGCTAACACAGAGAGACAGACAGCTATTCACGCTCACATATGGCCAATTTAGAAACACCAATGAACCTAACATGAATGTCTTGGGACTGCAGGAGGAAGCCAGAGTGACCAGAGAGAACCCACACAGGCACAGGGACAACATGAAAACTCCACACAGAAAGGCCCCAGCTAGCCAATGGAATCAAACCCACTTGACCTACTTGCTGTAAGACAACAGTGCTAACCACCACAGCACCATGCCGCCCATGGAATAAGCACTAAGGTTAGTCATATTTAAATTTGCAATTCTTTGTAGAATTAGAATTAGTTCAGCTATTCTTTCAGCAAGCTCTGTATACATCTGGCTGCAGAATCAGCTGTTTGGCAGTGGGGCAGGCAAGTGCATAAAAGCCCGTTAAACTCCTGAGGTCTAAGTGCTTTGGCATGTGGATGGAGGGAAGAGAAAAGGAGAGAAGAGAAATGGTGGAAGAGGAGGTGGAGCGAGGAGGACCAGCTGGGTTTAAACCTTCTTGATCAGGATACGGCTGCACGCACAGTTGAGTGCTTAAGCCAGACCAGGCCTAAACATGGAGCCGTTTCATGCTTCAGCTGCAGTGAAGTCAACTGGGAAACAGACGGCAACTAAAGAGACTGGAATCAGATGATTTTGTGATTTTGGAGAGCTCTTCCCCAACACAAGCCTGTTTAAATGGTTTTGGACTCTATCTGCACTGTATGAATCTGTAGAACTCTTTGGCTGTATTCCCTGTCTGTGTCTACTTAAATTTTTTTTTCTTTTCTTTTTCATAACACCATAGAAGACAGTGATCCAATCCTTAGCATGACAACAGAAAACAGACAATACATTTGTGCCACCAGCAATGCACAAATGCTTTCAAGCTGAGAACAAAATCAGCAAAGCCAGACAGTCTCTTACAACCATTACTTGTTCTGACTGTAGCAATTGTATGAGAACTATGATGCTACAGTAAACCGATTTTTTATTATTATTCTGTTAGGTTTAGTATAAATCCCACCTTCACTTATCAGACATTGACTGAAGTGCTGTCTTTCTCCACAAGAGGGCAAACTCTCTCTGTAATATTTGCATGTGGAATCATGAACACAATAGGCTGGGGTTACTCAAGCAACACATTCGTCTTATAAGTATGACAATACTAGAGGAGTAACTGGGATGGCCGTGGCTCAGGAGGTTGAGCAGGTCATCTACTAATCAGAAGTTTGGTGGTTTGATTTCTGGCTGCTCCAGTCTGCATGCCAAAGTGTCCTTGGGCTTCTGATTCCGTTCATCGGAGTGTGAATGTGTGTGAATGTTAGATAGGAAGCACTTAGACATAGAAAAAAAAAGTTCTTGTGTTAATGGGTGAAAGAGACACGCTGTATAAAGTCCTATATAATAACCAGTCCATTTACCATTTACCATAACAGTTTAGATCAAGGGTTCAAGTTTGTGCCCAGCTTGCAATGCCTGACATTCAAACAAGGCTTTAAAACAGAGTGATTCCTTTTTCTTTTGTTTTGTTTTTTTACATCTTCTTACATTTCCTTTCACCTCAAAATTAATATTCCCACACGCACATACAAAATTGGTTGTTTTAGCCTTTTAGTGATTTTTTTTTCTTCTTCTTCTTCCACAAGGCAGAAAGCAAACACATGAGGTTTTGTGCTTCACTGTGGTGGAGGTTGAGACCCTCCACCACCCCTCCCAGAGACTCATCTTGATGTTGGGAGATGAGACGGGAAACAGGTGTCACCCATGACCTTCGGTGCTCAGACACTATGGGCCTCACAACCAGGAGTGCTCCATAAGGGAGCCAGCCTCCTCACAAGCTTCTTCACCATTCTTCCTCTCATCCTTTGCCTTCTATACTGACAAATATAAGGCAAACCCACACACACTCCCATATGTGTCATCAAAGATTACGTCCATCAGCACTGATGAGCATTCAAGATTGTGTGTTTAACATCAATACTGCATAACAGTTACAATGCATTTCTCTTGTGCTCCCCCTGATCTCAGCTCAACTCAGAAAGACGACCCCTCAGACAAAGAAGGGAACACAAAGTAATAACCTCTAAATCCCCACGACTGGCTTATGTGAAGCCGGAGACGATTGGGAAGTCTGCTGCTGAGAAGGCTAGTTGTGGGAGCTGGCGGTGTCTGTGTCCTCAGCATGTCTGTCAGTGCCTCTCCTATCGCCCACTCTGTTTTCCTCATAAGAAAAAGATTAATTTTGCAGATTATCAAGCTCCAATAAAGTGCTTACTGTTAGCCAGTAATTGAGAGAAGCTGATGCCTTGTCCAGAAGCAAATAATGGACGGTCAAATAGAGGTAAAGGACACAGAATACACTTCTGATAAATCTGAAAAGTGCACTATACTACACCTGTAAACAGTACAGGGGCTTAAAGTGCGGGGTTCCTAAAACAAACAGCATGAATATTAGATCAAAGATGAAATGTATCCAAATGCTGACGTCAGGTTGCGGCTGGAATGGCTGCAAGCTGCACCTTGTGAGGCCCAAATGGGAGAGCCACATAATTTACTGTTAAGCTAGCTTCAGCTATTGTGAAAGATCTGAGAGATAAGGGAGCTCTAATCTAAAAGAAAATATGTTTGCACCAATAACTGGATAATTCATACAAGCATTAGTGATTAAGTAATTGGTGAAAATTTAAACCTGCGTCAATGTTTCCAGCTTTTTGGTTTTAGTGTGAAGAAGAAGGAAAGGGGAAACACTTATTGCTACCTGCTGCAGGATTGTTAAACTGATGTATGAGAAAATACTAGATGTTAAAAAAAAAGCCCTGAAAAATACATCACAAACACCTGTGATTTTTGACAGGAACAAGATTCCACGTGACTTGTCATCATGCTATCACATTATCCTACATGATCCTCTATAAGTAACCCAGTTATTCTCTGACACATAAACAAACCCCTCTCTGTAAAGATTTTTTTTTTCTTGAGTCCGGTTAAATTTAGCCTGTATTTCACATAAACAGCCATATGTCAAAGCTTCACAGCCATTATCTCGCCACAGACATGACCATAGAAATCCCAAACCGTTTGTCTATAGAAGGGCGCCTGTTTATGGACTAATGGTTATCCTGGTTGTGTGTCTATGGCATGAGCCTGACAGCCAACTGTTTGACACTGAGGCCACATAGGCAGATGGCAACCAAATGCCTTTTATTGCCTGCCTTTACCACTTGTGTGTCCCGATCACATTAGTCATGAACACTGCAGGGACTACATGACATGAAGCTCATATACAGTCTCTCTCCCTCTGTCTGAAAAGCTCCCCAGGCCCTCAGCCTATCAGATCAAAATGAACGCCATAATACAAGCAGTGAAGTGTGCAGTTTATATTTAAACCTGCTTTCATGTACAGAATGTTTAGAGTGTGTGTGTGTTTACTATATTATGGAAAATGTTTGCGTGTATCCGTGTGTGTTTGTGCTTTTGAGTGTCATATTGCCATGCTATGTGCTGACACAGTGCCTGGAGCTACAGGTTGCACCTGGTGTGTGAGAGCAGTTCACCAGCTGCTGATCCTTGAGTGTCAGATGCATGCTCACAAACACACATGCATGCACACATTCATTCTACTGTATATTTGTTAATTCTATCCGTTACACATGTGTGCATGCATACATGCGCTCTTGCACTAACATATGCTACTTCGTGCCGCACATAACTTATGATGCACGAATGCACATTTCTAAGAGCAACACACACGGTACTGAGATGTTAAATCTAGCTCATTCTGAGACACAAAACTCACCACAAAAACTTTTTCATGCCTTTTCAAAAACAGTTAATGTAAAATTTCTTCCTTCTCTGTAAACAGCAGGTACACACTTTAACTATGGCTAGGGCACTGTGACATATCCACAGTTTGGCCTTCATAATTCTTAACTTAGCCATGTTCCTCTGGGTGTTTACTCTGTTTCAACCAAGAGGCAAACCACAAGGGCAGAGATTTGCACTCGTGCTCACAGTTTTCCACTGATAGCCCATTAAGGGAAGTTACACGTCGTCCTCACCACTTCAAGCGAGACGTGTAAGATCAAAGGCTGTCTAGACTCATGACTCCCACCATACTGTCCTGTCACAGGAAAGCATGGAGTTGCCCAACATTTTGTTAATAATAAACAGTCGCATTGTGATCCAAAATTAAACAGCAGTTTGTGAAAAGTGTGTTACTTAAGTTGACGATAAGGAATCAAAGTTGCACTGGCACCGGCTGAGACATCGTTAGGACTTGAAAGGTGACGCTAACGGGGTAGCTATCACTTTCTCCCAATACAGGCTAATCTAATCAGTGTTAGTACAGTAAAGACAGACTGGAGGTGAAGCTGTATGGACGCCAGAAGCCCAGCACTCCAGAGATTAAACCCACGTCAGGCGAGACGGGCGACAGATTATACAGATGAACATGAGTGTGAAAGTGGTAGCATAATGTGCTGTGAATACAGAAGCAAAGCTATTTGTATAAGATTTGTATAAGATTTCTGATTTATTCCTTTTGCATTTCTGCTATATGCTCTTTTTTTTTTTTTTTAACTCAAAGGGTGCCTCTTATTTTACAGCACAAAATGCTAAAATAGTGGACCTGTTTTTCTCCACAGGAATTTCCTCCACGCTCTTTGTTGACACATATTTGTTTGTGGTGGGGCAAGGAGTGGAGAGGAGGGCGAGGTGAGAGGCAAGGAAACCATCATACCCCCTTCCGAGATGGACAAGCCCCTATTATCCCCTTGTTCACCCCCCTTTCTCCTTCTCTGAGTGGGGGCTCATAATTGGACCTTTGTGCTGTGTGTGAATTCTTTGCTTGCACACACTTTCCCAGACTGTGTCCAGCTACCAAACAGATGGGGTTTGTATCCAGAGGACACACACACACACACACACACACAAGCTTACCCACAAACATTCACACATAGTGCGCCGGTCCAAGGGACATGTCACACACCCATGCCAGGTCCTTCTCCTGCTCCGCTAATAATAGGAGAAAAAGTTTGATTAGCCCTTGGCCTCTGCAAGGAGTCTCTGTACCCCTGAGTCTGTGGATCTCAAATGCACAGAACACTCAGTAATGTTTTTGTAACTGGGACATTTGAAGTCATCCGGGGGGGGGATGCGTAATTTTTTGGGAAAAGAAGGACAAAGAAAGGCAATGGCCAAAGGTCTATTGTTTTGTCCTTTCCGTGGCTTTGTTCACATTATTGAACATTGTGGCGGTGAGTGGCATGGCTTGGAAGAAAGCAACATATTGCCAAGGCAACCAAAGCCTGTAATTGTGTGTTAGTACTTTAGAGCTTGCAGCTGCACGGGCTCTTCTATGAGAGATCCCTGTTTTCGGCTGTTACCAGTAATGGCAAAAAGAGGGAGTTTAAGGCAGGGAGGTGGGTTGTGTGACTGTGTGTGTGTCAATGGGGACCTCTCACCATTTTTGTCTTTTAGAAGTATCAAGCCTTTCTCTCCCTTTTTTTACCCTAACTACTCTCACATTTCTTTGGCTTGTTTCTGCCATTCACTCACTTTCCCACCTCGTCCTTCACTTCATCACCACTTCTGCTAAATGCCCTCTTTGCTCTCTTCACTCATTCTGTCATTTACTCCTCCTGGGTCCCCCCACCCCTCCATCCCACCCCCTAGTTGGGTACTTCTTCTTCTGAGAGATAACTGTGTGCCGTGCAGCCGATTTGCTCCACTTGTGTAGGCTGTCGGATCTACTTCTTTTGGACACTATCTGTCAACAAATAAACACTGCAATCCATATCTCCAGAGTCATGCTGAACCCTATTTTGTATCAGCACACTGGCAGGAAAAACATAACCTTTTCATAGAGTAGTGGTGTTTTGATCGTAAGAGACAAAAGAATATGATTAATGTCCCATGGCGGACAGCAGAAAGCAGTAAATTGGTTCCCTGAAATGAAAGAGACAGAAACAGTTTTTGGAGCAAAGCCAAAAGAAAAAAAAAGTGGTTTGCAGCATGTGCATTTAAATGCACATGTCCATCAGGGTGCCTGCGTTAACCTACCTGTCTCCTTCAAGCCTTATAACAAATAGGAAACAGCTACCAGCGCTTCATGAAGAATATGCCTGCTTCCCGCCATTTAAGAGCAGGACAAATTGGAGCAGGGTGCTTTCATAACTCCAAGCAAACCACATGATGGATTCTGGCAGGGATTTCCTCCAAATCAATAGTCATGCTTTTTGGGATGGAATGCAGCTGAAACATCTGCTCCTCGAGGTCTGACCAACAGGTGGTGCGGAGCGGCACAGTATCGTGAGAACACAGAGCCCACTGGGAGCAAGAGCAAGGCCAGGTGCTCCCGGGCCGTTCATGTCTATCTGTGGGGGGAATCTGCTTTATTAAACCAAGCAGAACTGTAAGCTTGATCCAGGACAGAGCACAGTTTAACGCAGGGGCAGCTCGCCCACGCAGGCTAGCATTGCTCTGCCTCATGAGGCACCGAGCTTCTTTTTAACTCCTACGTAGCCGCTGTCAGTTACTGCAACCCCTGCTGACAAAAAGCAAGGAAAAACGATGTATTGTTTCCCATTTTAAGAGGAAATGTGGAAAAAGCAAAGAAAAAATAAGGAAATACCTGCAGGAAAATATTTTAATCTGGCTACACAGATTGCAATCTAGGGGGAGAAATTTTCAGAGGGAAAACTATTAAGGGGGAAAAATAACTGAAACACACTTGTGTTTGTTTTTCCCATTTTGGTGCTATTGACATAGCTGCTCCTTCGTTCCGGCCTGTCCTTTGCATTTCCCAAACACACCCAGGTGCATGTTGGGAGTGCAGCAGCCAACCGGCCTTGTCACTGCAAGCCTTTACCACGGCAACAGGCCCAGTGGAATTGATGATTTTCAACACTTCACCTCAGGGAGCGTGTAGATTGCTCACTGTGGGGACAGCAAGGTGTTGTCTATGTCAAAGACCATTACGCACAAAAATAGGATTAAAAAAAAAAAATACGCTTTTTATTGAATTTTCTTACTGCCTGAACATTTTCACACCACTTGGTACTCAGACATGCCAACAAATCGCTTTTGTTAATTTGGGTTTTGGTGCCAGAAATGTGGTGTGATATTTCACTGAGAGGGGAGAATTGTAAAGTCCAGCTGTTGGCTTTGACAGCTTTGGGCACAGCTGGTCTCAGTCTGTGTGTGTGTGTGTGTGTGTGTGTGTGTGTGTGTGTGTGTGTGTGTGTGTGTTTGTGTTTTTCAC
>VUQS01036823.1:10078-25731 GCA_015108495.1 Heterochromis multidens
TTTTTGTCATTTTATTTAACAGATTTAGAGTTCCGCCTCATTGAAACTTCAGCTCAGTGCATACTTAATTTTTAAATCATAATTAAAAGGGACAATTAACAGGAATTGCAAGGCGTTGATAGGACTCAGGCTATATAAACAGTTCATTTTACGAGCGCACTGGACACACATACATCCGCAAGCACATCAGCAATCACCAGTTGGAAAATAACATAGCACCTAAACCAGGATACACAAAATCATTCATATCAACCGGCAGTTTTTGGGCCTGAAAAATTATGCCAACAAAACCTGCAGATCCTCTATTGGCCAGTTAAGGCTGAATCAATCTAACTTTACAGCATTAAAAAGCATGTTCACAGCCTGCTACAAAAAAAAAATGTTTTCCAACCCTTCGTAAGAGCTGAACAATAAGTGTTTTTTCTTTATATCATTCTGAAGTTATAACAAGAAGGCTTAAAGTTAGGGGCATGGCTGCTTTGACTGAGGTGCCAACACAGGCAGCTGCAGCCACTGTCTGCTAGGTCTCATCTCGGCTAATTACAGTCACTGAACTGGACCTCTTGACCACATTTGGGGTTTTGTTTCCTTTTGGTGCATTTTTAATGCTTCCGAATGCAGAGTCCAAAACTAGCAGGCATGTCCATCTTTTATTTTCTTTTACTATATGGCTCATACTCACAATACTTTCAGGCATTCAAACATATATCACAGAGATAAGGCCCTGACTGAGGAAGTTCTACAAACTTTCTCAGACCACAGTGCTTCCAGTTCTTTCTCTCTGCCCCACTCACACAAATCAGCTCACCACTTCATCAGATTACCTCCTACCTCCCCCAATAATAGACGGTTCGCCCACTTTACTACATAATCAGCTGCCTATGGGCTCGATCTAGCATATCTGGCACAGCCCAGAGTGCTGAAGCCCAGCATTACAGCCTGGCTTGTGACCAGTTTTCAAACGGCTTTGCTCGGCACTGCTGAGCACCTAATAACAGGATGTGGAGCGCCAACTGACAGACTGGTCAAACTCCAAGTTGTGCTGCCCCAGGGGCACATTGTTCTGGGTGGCTATCAAATAGGAGAATGAAGGGTGGTTACAGACCACTTCAAAACACATCAGAATACCATCTCCTTCCAAAAAAAAGGCATCTATTCCAAGAATTTCTGTGCAATTTGAGTGTCTGAGTGTACACAATAATAGTGCTGGCCTAGCGTCATATCAGAGTTCCTGCATGTATCTGAACCACATGAATCAGGCAGGAGTGTGACATGATTTAAATTCAATAACAATGAATGTGAAACACACATACTGTACACCTCCACCCTCCCTCCCTGCCTCCTTTTCTCTCCCACCATCTGAGAGCTGCTTTCATTTCTCTCTACAGAGGGTCGATTAAACCAGACACATGTATGGGAGGAATTTGGAGTGTAGGAAAACAAGTGCTGTTCTTTTCTTTTTGTTCTTTGGGATAAATTATTTATGGAAGTGCAACACACAGAAGCCACTTTTTCAACAAAACAGACAAAGTTACGAAAGATAAAGTCTGATTACTTCAGTACAAGTTTACATCCATCCATTTCTACATACAAGAGGCTGACCTTTCACTAATAGTTAAACACATTACACCAAAGATAACCTCTGACCCCCTCTGTAAGCAGTGGTTCTCAAACTTTTTCTTAATAATGAATTATTTTTAAGTCAAGTCCCCCATGACCAGAGAAAAGCATGACCAATACAAAAAATATCCATGTTGTGACAGCTACCTCCATGTTATAACCATTCTGCTGAGTTGAAGCTCTGGCCTCCCTGGATATGCCAGGCAAAAGGAAAAAGTGCTTTTCTTGCAAACATCACAACAAAGCAGCGTGATGGCTGACTCACCTCATTGGACGGTATGCTCACAACACCTGTTGATCTCCTCTTTTCCCTTAACTTCCTCTTCTCGATCTGTCCTTTCCCCTTTCTGGCGCTGGGACCGGTGCTCTTCTTCTCCTTGCCCTTGCCGCTGGGTGATGGGCTCTCCTTGTCACTGTCGTTGCAAGCCATGGGAGTGGAGTCCTGGGGGGAAGCGCACTGAGACTTCTCCGGCTGAGGCGGGGCCTTCTTCAGGTTGCTCCCCGGGGTGGCTGAGGGTTGCACAGGGTGGTGCATTTCCTCCTCGGGTCTCTTAAGAGCTGTGCCAGAGGAGGACCGAGTCACCGAGTAGGAGGAGGGCTGGCAGTTCCCAGCAGAGGCGCTTCGGTCCGGGTTGCCGTTGTTGGTTAACTCGGTGCCCGGAGGAGCGGCGTGGCGGCCGCTGCTGTTTGTGTTGCTGGCACCCAAGGGAGCACCAGTAGCTGCGGCAATGTCCCCCAGCATTTTGGCTCTCATTTTCTCCCGTTTTGCCTTCCACTCCTCCAAAAAGTCTGTCGGGGCGTTTGACTTAAACCCGCCTGTAGCCATGATCCCTTTTTGATAAGTTCAAAGTTGGTGAAAAGTAACTTAAAAGTTGAAGTTGATTTGAATTTTCAGCTCTCGGCCACCGTCCTAATTGCACCACATTCCTCAAGTGATTAACTCGGGAGCTGCTGAAAGGGAGAATGAAAATAAAGTCAGGACAAATAAACTGTGAACTATTTATTGTGGCTTCTTTCCAAAGTCTAAAGGTATTTTCCCCCCACGTCGCGGTACTCAGCGTGCAGAACGCTTTCACAAAGTTTCCAGTGTCCGCTTATCTCTAAGGAAACTTTCCCCCGAAAGAAGAAAGCCAAAGTGTGGAGAAGTTGACGGCAGAAGAGCAGAGTTATAATTTCAGGTAGAAACTCACCTGAGCGGAGCTGTCTGAGTTGCTGAGTTGCTCTTCACGGTCCGACCAGGTGTGCTCGAGCTGTGCTCACACGAACAGCTCTCGTCTGCAGCGCTGGGAGCCGCTGTGCTCGCTCTGCCCTCTGACACGCCGGTTGAACCCGACAACACACGAACACTTCCGACTGAAGCCGAAGCGCAGAGGGAGCGCTGTGTAATAACCCTTTAGTGCTCCCACAGGCGCTTCCAGGTTTATGGTTACTTGTAAAGACTTTTACAATATTTCTCGGTACTTTAGTGATTTTACCAGAAAGATAAAGGTTAGTATATTATATATAGTATATTTTTTATCAAAACATTTCTGTAATTTCATGCTTACCGAGTAAAAAGCATATAATACATATGAGGTAAGCAGGATGGATAGACTTGTTTTTTATTTGTAGCTTTGTGTGAAGCACTTACCTTTTGTAAAACTGCATTTTTAAGCAAATATCGACGGTCTTATATGCAGGATACTCACATATATTTATAATTTACTAGCAAAAAAAAAAAAAGCAAAATTGCTTCTCAACATGTGGGTGCGTGTGATAAATACAGCATCCTGGTTAAATATGCAGCATATCATGCTTATTCATAGTTAATCCTTAACTCATTTTAGTTACAGCAACTACACCAGACCAGTAAAACTACTCCAAAACAGGGCTTTCAATTTCTTCTTTCTCTAATAACTGTAAAAAAGAAACACTTTCTCATTTGATGAGATATCCATTTACAAAAATATGATTAACAGACTGAAATTTCTTCTCAAAAATAAGGCCAAGGTCTACTGTCATAACATGTGCATTACATATAGGAGTGGAAAGGCAAAAACCCTTCACATGTAGAGGGGTTTTTTTGTAATAAACAACAGTATTTTATATCTTTATGAACGTGTCTAGGTCTAAAAATTATGCTCCTTCCTGTGTAGTTATGCTGGCTTTGCATCACCACTCAGCAATAGCAGTGCATTGTTTTTATGACTTCATTTTCACACTTTTTAAAGCCTTCAGTAGGTCAAATTGGACCCTCTGGTGGTCCAGACCTGTCCCTGAAAATCCATCCATTCCTTGCTTTAAAAAACTTTCTGTAATTCACAGAAACTGACTATTTTCCACCTCTAAAATGACACTTTTCTTTTGCTCAAAGAGTTGAGTAGAAGTTTAAGAGCTGGAGACCTTGAAAATGTGATTCTTAAAGTCCCTGTGCACCTCTGCGGTTCTGACTTATGTCAACAGCACAGTGTCACAGATTTTAAGTCTTCATTTTTTTTCTTTGATATTTGCACAGTTGAAGTGCAACATTTCAGCACAAGGGCATTTCTCAACGACTCAGCTCTCTCACGCAGATCCCACAGACTCCCTTAGGCACCAGATAACTCACCCAACCAGCTCTGATCAGAGGAGAAACCTGCTTCCAGGGAAACTTGATTCCAGGGTAGGGTGAGGGCAACTTAAGATGACTGAGCAGTTTATTTCTTTTTTGTTATGATGTGGCAGTTGACAAGAAATGTAAATAGTTGCTCAAAGTTGAGACTTTCTTTGACAGCTGAAAACTTCCCTTTAAATATCGCTATAGATTTATGTCTACATTCAGTTGTTTTCTGAAATATCTGAGTCCTCAAAGTACTGAATTATGGTTTCAAAAGACAGAACACACTTATAAAAATACACATCTATTACATTAAAAAAGAGCAAAATCTTTAAAGGTAAGGCCTAACAAAGAGCCTTTAAAAAGAGAATATCATGTCCTTTCTATTTCGATTTTGGATTTGGGACCCCCTAAAGGTTGGGGACTTTTCTTGGGAGGCCTGAGATCAAGGCATCACAATATGTAAGTCAAGCTAGAAATACAAGTGTGAACAATTTTAGTGTGTTTATTAGACAAGAAAAGTCCTTCTAGAAGTAAGTCTTGCCACTTGAAAAGTCTTAAGGCACTTACATTCACAGCCCACTTTGTTAGGTACACCTGTTCAACTGCTTGTTAACATAAATATCTGGTCAGTCAATCACATGACAGCAACTCTATGCATTTAGACGTGTAGACATGGTCAAGAAGACATGCTGAAATTCAAATCGAGCATCAGAATGAGGAAGAAAGGTGATTTAAGTGACTTTGAACGTGGCATGGTTGTTGGTCTGAGTATTTCAGAAACTGCTGATCTCCTGGGAATTTCCCACACAACCATTAACAATCTCTGAGGAATGTTTCCACAACCTGAATCTATCCCATGAAGGATCCCATAAGGCAAAAGAAGGTCCAACCTGGTACAGGCAAGGTGTACCTAATAACGTGGCCAGTGAGTGTATTTAGGCAGTTATTTTGAAGCAGTGTCCAAATTAACTTTTATTTTTATGATCACCAGGACATAAAAAACTGCATGGATGACTTTTGACCCCAAATAAGTCTCAGCATTCTTTGAGTGCCATTCCTGTTTCTTAAAATGCTTCTGCCGTTTCTCAAACATCACACACTAACATAAGGAATTAAATTTCAGTTTAGTTTACAAAAAAGAACACCAATTCAAATTATACACCACATATGTGGCTTCAGCAGATTTTCATCTAAATAACAAAGTGCGTATGTCTCAAGTCTCAAGTTTTCATTTAAATTTATAACGAGAACAACGCATCTTGTTTTCCTTTTTCTCCTTAGAGCTCTGCTTGTATGGTGACAGGTAGATGCACAATGTAGCCTGTTTGTGATTATACACCCCTCAGAGATAAAATCAGTAAGGTGGTATTCAGCTTGTAGTTACTGGACCAACAAATAGTCCACTGTCACAGTATAAAAAAATGTGGATGGCTCCGCTTAGCAGAGGAAAACCTGCATAACTGACAGCTCACTGGTTTTCCATTCCCTCTTATAATAATTTGGTACATGGAAAATATTTCTAAGGTAGCAAAATGCAGTTCTAGTGATGTTTCTAACCTGGGATTCAAAGGATAAGTCATAATCAATCTTCATGATTTGTGTTAGCTTTTGTAAATGATACAAATATTTTTATGTGATTACAGCCCCTTTCAAACTAAAACAACATAAGTCCCAAAGAGTAAAGATCGGTTTCAGGTGAGTTAACTGACCTGGGTCTGTACTGTGGAGCGGCTGAGGCTCGGGAGGTAGAGCAGGTTGTCTACTAATCAGAATGTCAGTGGTTTGATCTCTAGCTCCTCTAGTGTGCGTGTTGTCCCAAATGCATTTGTGAGTGTATGAATGTTACACTTAACACAAACAAAAAAACAAAAAAAACCAGATGGGTGAATGAGGCTTGTAGTAAGAAAACGCTATAAGTGCTGAAATAGAGTAGAAAAGCACTATATAAGCACCAGTCTGTTATCAATTAAAAGTAATATAATTACACTTACTTATATTGCCTTAATGAGCTGAGATATGTCAGTCTGTATTGTTATGATGATTCTACTTCTGTTTTTGGATGAAAAAAAGCAATTACAATTTTAAATAAATTGACAATGAGTAGCATTCATATTATTAAGTAACAGGTATAAGATGTGGGGCAAGTTACAAGCAAGTGCAATATCATAATTTATAGTGCACTCTTAGTCTTGTCAGCCATTTAAAGCATAGTCCCAAAATATTCACATATTATTGGGGCTCATTGTCTTGGCTGAGGACACTTTGACCCACATATTGAAGGAGCTGGGACTCAAAACCACTGACCTTCCCATTAGTGGATGACCTGCACTATCTCCTGAGCCATGGCTGCATGACAGTCATGCCTGACTTCACAGAAACAGACTTTTTTTTTATAAAATGTTATAGGCCTAATCATTGCTTTCAAGAAAAGTGCTTCACAGATACAGTTTACTTCTATTATTAGTGAACAAAGAAAATGCCAGAGAAGCTTTCTTCGAGGACAAGAAGCGCAGTGACAGTTTTATGAGGGAGTCAACAAATGATAAAACTGTTTTCAAGCTCAAGCACAAACTCACAACAAGGAGTTAATTTGATGGGAAGCTGCACAACAGCCATCAGCTCATCAAAATACAGTAGGTTCGCTGTTTTCAGCGGAGTCTATGTATAACTTTGTTTCTAAAAACAAGTCACAAAGTTGCTATTACCATTTCAAACCTGTTCTGGAGCTCTCCTGCATAATGAGCCGGGCTTAGAGTAAACATAATTAATATACCTTCCTGGAAGTTATTGGTGCATGCTGTTGCAAAGCTCCATTGTGATTACTCTGTATTGCATTCCAGTGATATTCCATCCATGTGCATGCCATTAACCAACTGTATGAGCACAGGTTTCTCCCCGTGCAGTGATTTAAACCTGCTATAGGTGCTTACTGTCAGAAACCTAATTTCATGCTACAATAATAGCCCCATAACTCAAGTGTGCTGAAGGATATGAGCCTTTTGGTGTTAGATTTGTGTGCGACCAGCTTGCTCCCAAGGGTGCACTGACTTTAAGGGAAGTTTATCACGGATACTCAAATGTATATATCTGAAATAGAATCTGCTTACATGTTATTAGACCGGTGTTTTTTGCTATAAAGATTGAAAAATGTGACCTATCCACGTGCCTCCAGGGTGAGTGGGAGGCCAGGCATTCGGCCATTATCTCTGCATGTGCTAACCCTGTTACAGATAATGAGAAAACCTGGGTGGAGCATGGGAGTTAGGTGCCTCTCCTAAAAATAAACCTTGATCTATGGACTCAGGTCACTCTGCTGCATATTTAGCATATTTCTGTCTGCTGTTGAGAAGGGGAACAAAAAAAAGAATCGGGGTGCTTAAAGGTTGTCGCTAAGTGTTTCCTTTCATGCCAACACAAACGCTGCTGTGCTACTTAAATGCCATATAACATTCCAGTAATGCATTACCAAAATAGTCAAGCTTAGACTCTGTATATAATGAACATTCAGTTTGTATTCAAAGTACCCGACAACACTCTGAGAGCTTTAATAAGTGGCCCTATCATGCATTTTGTAACCCATAACACATTTATGGTAAAGAGGAATAAAATGCAGTGCTTGCTAGGCTGTAAAATGAGCACTGCACATAAGAATATATTAAACATAACAGTGTGTAATGGCCACTCTTGCATTCACACATTTTCATTTATTTGACAGTAATATTGCAGTCAGGAGCTATCAGGTGGGTAATTCTGTAGCGAGGAGCCTCAATCCGAGCTCACTCCCCCATAAAATTGTTTGTCCAATCTAAGTATTCAAGAAATGTTTCTCCCAAGCCTCCCAGATGTTTGCACACAGATGTTGAGTGGGCCAGGAGTTGTGCCGATAGCCTCTGCGGAACACAGGATTGCATAAGAGAAAGACTGAGAATCTGGTGATTATGATGCATTGTTTCATGGAAGAACAGAGGCACAAATTGGGTGTCTTTTAAACTCTACACTCCTGTGATAAATCCACCAGTAAAGGCTCACTTGACCTTCATTAAATTTATTAGGTACACCTGCTCGTTAATACAAATATCTAATCAGACAATCACATGACAGTAACTAATTGCATTTAGGCATGTTGACATAGTCAAGACAACCTGCTGAAATTTAAACCGAGGAATGTTTCCAGCACCTTGTTGAATCTACGCCATGAAGAATTAAGGCAGTTCTGTTGGCAAAAGGGGGTCCAACCCAGTACTACCAAGATGTAACTAATGAAATGGCCTGTGAGTGTATATACTCTGACAACATGTAGAGAAACAATAATCAGGTGCCTCTACAGTTCCTCATCATGTAGACAGGCTCAATTCTACCATCTTGGACTACAGCTGGTGAAGATGTTCCCATTAGCCTCTGCAGCCTCAGTGAGCTCAGTGAGTGACGACAGTGCACCCATCTTCTGATGGCTGCTTCCAGCAGGATAATGTGCCATGTCACAAAGCTCAAATGATCTTAAACTGGTTTCTTAAACATGACAATGAGTTCACTGCACTCAGATAGTCTCCACAGTCTCAGATCTCAATCTAATAAAGCACCTTTGGAATGTGGTGGAGATTTGCATCGTGGATGTGCAGCTGAAAATTCTGATGCAACTGTGTGATGCTATCATGTCAGTATGGACCAAAATCTCTGAGGACTGTTTCCAGCAACTTGTTAAATCTGTGCCACAAAAATTAAAGCAGTTCTGAAAGCAAAAGAGAGTCCAACCCAGTAATATTATGGTGTGCCTAATAAAGTGGCCAGTGATCGTAGTTTGATGCATAGATAGCATATAAAAGGTGGAAATCACCTACAGGTGGGTGTACATGGGGATCTTTGGGGATTGACTCATTCTTGGTCTCAAGTGGTCATTAGAGAAACTGCAGTTTTTGGCACTTTGCGTGAGCTTCATATTCTGCCTTCAGGAGTTCAGGAGGAGCTTGTTTCACACACAATTACTTGCTATTTTATGGCTTGAGATATGTTGGATTTATGAGTCTGTATTGGTATATGTTTGCGAAGGTCTTTGGCTGTGCATGGAAAGGGATTGTGTGAGTCCAACCTAAGCAGAGGCACCGACACCATGTGCGGATCGAATGCTGATTGGCTGAAAAGCTGGCTTAGACAGGAAAGGTGACAGAAGAGACCATGAAAGGGAGGAAGTGAGAAAACCAAACGACAACTACAGCTGAGAGTTTACTTATTGTTAACACCCCACTGTGAAAAAGTTTATGCATATTATTACTTCTGTTTTTCTCCACAGCAGAGGAAAAGCCGAAGGACCAACAACAGCACAGTCATAAACATAAGAAACCACCATCGCTGAATCTTCCACATATTTTTGACACTGACCCCTGGTGACAGTACACAGGTACAACAGCACCTCTACATTTCCAATGCAATACTATGCCTAGTGCTTTAACTGTGAAGCCTGCTACATAATCATGTTTTTTCAGGGGTTTTTTTTATGAATTAAATAAACTAGATCTGATGTGTTGTGTCTAACAAGTTACTGTAGCTGTAGATTCACATTTACTATACAGACATTAAAGGTGTCAATCTTCTCATCATAAAACATAATTCCCAATGCAAATTTATTTAAAAAGACAATGGATGCAATTTACATGTTCTTATCAAATTGAATATGTTCTTTTTGTTTGCTGGAAGATTTTTTGAAGTTTATTTTTTTAATATGTTGATGCTGTTTCAGAAGTCCGCACTGCATTACCTCACAATGGTAATGATAAAGGTGGCTTGGCTACTCTAAGAGATCCAAAGCCTGAAGTCTGATCATTGCAATGTTTTCAAAATCTAGTTTCAAAACTATGTAAATGAATAGAGGAGGACATATATGTTTAAAAAAAAAAACTGAATCACTGATCACTGAATCATTGATTATAAAATACAGGCTATGTAGGTCTGTTAAACGAGGACAAGAATGTGAGCAGAGTCAGGTTTCTTGCTCGAGAGATTTTTGTGAAACCCGGAAAGATTACTTTTTTGCTCACTTTGGCCTCCCTGTTTTCCCCCAGATTATCCTGGATTTGAACTGCTGAGCTTCCTGTTACAGTCCTGTTGTAGTTTAATCCTCCTCCATGTCCAGGACTGTGAGTCAGCAGAGCTCTGCACTGAGCTACAATGGCTCCAGCAGGAAGGAAGTTAACTAGAAGGACAGCAGAAGATTTTAGGCAACATACTTCCTGTAAAATACTGGAGAAATGCAGCAATGAAGCATTTGCTGGGTGCAGTTTCTTATGTGAACCATTCATTTTGGAATGAGTAATGGAGGTAAGTTGACATGCAGCATTAATTTGCTGCATAATAAGCTCATTTCACAGACTTATGGTCCCCTTGTTGAAGGTTTGTCTTTGTTCTGCAGGTCCTGTCTTCTGTCCAGCTCACAGTTTTGTTCGTTATCCCGGCTGTGCCCTCCAACGGCTCCCATTGCCATCTGCAGGTTGCCATCTGTTGATGGTGATGGTATAATGGTGGGTAAACTTGCTGGGTCAATATGTTAACCTCCTCTCCTCCAGCTCTGTGTTGATGAGTCAGTTGCTCACACAGCAAAAAAAAAACAAAAAACACATTAATTCTTTTTATTGTTTATTTTTAAAGAGACAAGTGTGTAATATGAACTAGTTTCATTATGAATTAACAAAAAAACTCAAACTGTACAGACAGAGGAATGCAAGGCACAAATTATAATAATTAAGCACTATAAAACAAGAAACATCAGGTGATTCATGACTACATGACTGATCCGTCTTTGAAAACTATTCATTTTTTTTCCCTTAAAAACAATTATTTTCTAAAAACTAGTTATATACAGTGCACATGTAAATATACATGGATCTTTTATTTTCTAGAACTGAGACTACAGGGCTCCATGAGCATGAGATCACTCTGTTATATTTGCAGAAGTCAGCTAATGAACCCCCTTCAATGAAGTGTCATTTCCTTTGCATTGTAATCACTGAACACAGTCACCATATAACACAGATCCACTCACTGGCCACTTTATTAGGTACACCTGTTCAACATGGCAGCAGCTCAGTGCACGGCTGAAAAATGAAGCCAATATGAACATGCTAAAAACTGCAGTTTCTGGAATGGCTATTTGAGGCTTGCTCCAAAATGGAGTCAGTTCCTGTAGGCTCCTTTGTTAAAATACCCATCATCAAAAAAAAAAACAAAACATTTTTTTTCCCCCCATTCATAATAACTGTACATTTTAGTGCAAATATCTAACAAATAATATATGGTTTGCAATCTGATACAACCCATCCGAGAACTTTCAACTCACTTTGCTGAATGAATTTCTAGTAATTAGCAGATGTGTGCATCTGTCCATTGCAGCTTGCTAACCAAGTTTGCTAGCATTAGCTGATAACTTAGCAATCTACCCTCTGGTCTAAATATGGTCACTTCTGGCTCCAAAAAACCAACATAATGGTGGCCAAATTACTGAGTTGAGGCTTTAAAATCCGAAGTCCAGAAACCAGCGTCAGGCTTGATGCTTCCATCTTTTATTTACTGTTTTTTCAATTTGATCATTAGTTTGGAATTTCAACTCATACACAATTCCCGTTTTTTTTTTGTTTTTTTTTCATCATTTCCACTCAGTAATTTCCCCCATCAGTGATTCAGTATTGGAGGATAGGTATAGTTTATGATACTAGACAATTGTTTAGTCTACATGAAGTCAAAAATGAAGCCATGGTGACGTCATCAAACAACTTAGTGCTCAAAAAAGTGTAAAGAAGCTAGAATCAGTCTTACCTTCATCTGTGACTTAATAAAGCAATAACATTTTTTTGGCCAATCAAGTTAAAACTACTCCCCTGTATAGGCTTTACAGCGTCTCCTTGACAGAGCAGGAGGTTTAGTTTCCTGTAAATGCAGCTGACGTCTCTCTCCTCATTTCTAGATTCATCCATCGCAGTCCACCCTGCCTTGAACCCAATTTTTCTTAACCGACTGTGTTCATCTTTGTTTCTGTCACAGACTTGAGGTGTCAGTTAATCCGGACGCCTCGATTAGTCATTGTTTGCCATCAGAGAGAAAACCTGCTGCTGTTTGTCCTCAGAGTGAGGCGAGGGGATTTTGCTCATCCAGCGTGTCTGAGTCTAAGTTTATGTTTGGGAGTTTAAAATTACAACTGGGAGGTTTGTTTGTGGCACTGTAATGTTACAGTTGGGAAAAGAGGAATAATTATAAGTTTATGAGGGTGCATAAATTTGTTAGAAGATACAATTACACACTAATCAATCGATTTTTCTATTAAATAACCTAAAAAAACAAAACAAAAAACGACTGACTGTACCTTTAAGTTGTGATTTTAACATGGGAGCCTGTGGGGACTGTCTCCCTTTTGGAACCAGCCTCAAGTGGCCTCTGGAGGACCTGCAGTTTTTGGCACTTGAGCCTTGAAGGTTGCCACTTGGCATGACCACATTAATGACAGCAATGGTTGGCCTGAAATATCTCAGTAATTACTTGACAGATTAATTTGAAATTCTCTACATCTGGTCGTCAGATGATGTACTCTAATTACTTTCTACAAATCTGAAGCACTATGTTTGCTACTGTATTTTTGAATTCAACTTAACTGTCTTACTAATTACTGAATGGATTACTATGAATTCTGGAAATAACAATCATGGTTCCCACAGCATCCCTCTTGACTAATGATAGTTTCAACTGTACATTAAAAAAAAAGTCTAAAATCCAGGTTAAACATTCGCCTGTATACACTGAGGCCTGATGTTTTCTTCGTGTTTGAAGCAAACATCATAAAAAGACAGGATTAATTCAAAGCATTTTTTCTATAATTACATGGGGTCATACTCAAGGCCCAGAATCTTCTTTTCCAATCATCTGTCAAAATCCTCATGAAGACATTTTGCTGGAGACACTTGAGGAAGCATGTTCCTATCACAGTCAAGACACAGACCACACTTCTTAACCACACGCTGAGGCAATGGAAAATGGAAAAGCAAGACACTTTTGCATGACTTTAGGTAATTACAGCAGATACAACTGCTTATCCTCAAATCTTCATCACAGACCGAGAGCATTAGGCACACCCAGCAAGCAAAAACAAAGGCTTGCTGCGAACGTGTTTTCTCACATGGTCTTATAAATCACATAAAAACTTTAGGGGTATGAAGTGGAAATTCACTCACTTAATGGGTGTGTATGCATGTTGTCTAACTCTTCATTTTATTCAAAACCCACTGTCATCTTCTGGATTTCCAACAAAAAACAGTGAAGCAGTGCAAGCTGAGGAGTATGAATACAACTGCAGGGATTTAAGTTCAGGAAGGAAACAACATAATCAGAGCTTTATATCGAGTGTGTGAGCTGTGCATCTCAGTACTGACTGTTGACATTTGTGAAGTACAAAATATAAAGACAGACTGATCAGAACTGCATGAGTGGCTCAAACTGCCTTGAATATAGTTACATGGTACTGATTCACATGATAGTCTGCAAACCTGAGCACCATCTACTGGTAGCAATAGCACCTCATGGAGTTCAATTCAGACCAGCAAAGGCAGAAGAGAGAGATGTTAAAAAAAATAAATGTCAAATTGTCAAAAGTCAATTGGGCATCAATCAAGATTGCCATTTTTTGTTCCACAGATAAAAACATGAATGGATGAATGGTTTCATTTTTATTTCAAATAAATCATGAATACCATAAAGATGTATCCTGCCACACAAATATCAGCAAACATGGACAGTTTTTGTCTTGGGCAGGATTTGTTTGCATCAGTGTCATTCTTCTAATTTTCAAATAATCAACTGGGGCATTGCTTCTAGAACAAGACTTCCAGTAGATATAATACTCGTTTTTAAAATGAAATGACCGAATGCTGTAAACAACAACAAATTTAAACAAGCGGTGTCAAACATATGGAACATGAGCCAAATCTGGTCTGCCAAAGGGTTCAATCTGGTCCACTGCATGGTGCTGCAAAGCATAAAAACTGCAGAGAAAGAGAGGCATAATTTTTGGACAAGCACTATAATATATGTATATACAAGACTTTTAATATGAGGTATGGCCTCCTCTGGACAAGATGCCTATAGTCACGCATCTGCACAAGTGTCTGGGTCTGTTGTTGAAGAATTGCTCTCCATTCCTGGATGAGTGCAGCCTGCAGCTGTGCAACGGTCACTGGTTGTGGGTGCCTCTGATAAACACATCGATCCAGCTTGTCCCAGGGATGTTCAATAGGAGACATATCAGGACTAAATGCTGGCCAAGGAAGTGTCTGGACAGACTCCTGATCTAGAAAGACCTTCGCTACTCTGGCAGTGCATGGACAGGCACTGTCCTGCTTAAATGGCTGCAGGGCAGGTCATCGCTGTCAGAATGGCACAAGTACAGGTTGGAGCGGCTCTTCTCTGTACCTTTGTCCAGTCCAATTTCCACCAGGAACAACCAGATCAGAGATGGTGCTCTTATGCAAGGTTTCAGCGACATTTCCAACACACATGCCAGCAGTCTGGCCTCAGTCTTCTGATGACAATGCTGAGCATGCACTGTTTTGTATGCGTGTATCCTGAGACCAAAGGCTTAAGAATGCAATAAACTGAACCAATTCTGAGGTGTACAAGTGTTCAAGTACATTTGTGTTCAGTAAACGACTTACCAATCCCACCACTGGCTAAAACCAATCAACTGAAACCAAAAACTACTCAGAGGATTTTCGTTCTGAGTGACGAGGATTAGAAGATTAGATTAGAGGAGAGTACATCAGAGGGAGAGCTCAGGTTGAGCGGTTTGAAGACTGTGAGGCGAGATGATTTGGACCGGTGCAGAAGAGGGATAGTGGATATATTGGACAAAGGATGTTGAAGATGGAGCTGCCAGGGGGGAGGAAAAGAGGAAGACCACAGAGAAGATTCATAACATGCAGAGGGTTGATGTGACAGAAGATGATGCTAGAAATAAGGAGAGATGGAGGCAGGTGATCTGCTGTGGTGACCCTTAAAGGAAGGGGCCGAAAGACGACGAAAATGACGCACTGAAATGTGGATTTAAAACAAAGATACAAAACGCATTTCATGACATAACACTTGCATTTCTTTTGATTAGTATGCATTATCTCAATATCTACTGTTACCAGCAGTGTCTACCAAACCATTTTTTTCTTTACAGAATCTAAAAATCTCTCACACTGTCAAACCAGAGTTCCTCGTTCTTCTCTGTTGTAAGTTTGTGTCGTCTTTTTCTTTTCTCTAATTTAAAGAGACAACAGCAAACTGCTTAAAAGTGCAATATCACCACCTGTTATGAAGCGTCAACCCAATAGTTACTCTCACAGGAGTTGTGTGTGCATTATTAACATGTCAATATCATTTTACCTCTTGTAATTTTTATTAAGCCCCCTCAGATTAGTCATCCAGTTTGTTAACCGCT
>VUQS01036831.1:0-14080 GCA_015108495.1 Heterochromis multidens
GTCTCGGAGGTCTACAGACAATTCCTTGGACTTCATGGCTTGGTTTGTGCTCTGACATGCACTGTCAACTATGAAACCTTATATAGACAGGTGTGTGCCTTTCCTAATCATGTCCAATCAACTGAATTTACCACAGGTGGACTCCAGTCAAGTTGTAGAAACATCTGACAGATGATCAGTGGAAACAGGATGCACCTGAGCTCAATTTTGAGTGTCATGGCAAAGGCTGTGAATACTTATGTACATGTTATATTTTGGTTTTTTATTTTTAATACATTTGCAAGAATTTCAAGCAAACATTTTTCAATTTGTCATTATGGGGTATTGTGTGTAGAATTTTGAGGTGAAAAATGAATGTAATCCATTTTGGAATAAGGCTGTAACATGACAAAATGTGGAACAAATGAAGCACTGGGAATACTTTCTGGATGCACTGTAAGTAGTTTCAGAATCAGCATGACTTTAGGTGATTATTGAGACAGTAATGCCTCTTTTTCACTAGTACCTACTTGGCTCAACTTGACGCGACTAGACTTGCCTTGCCTCGGTTTCAGTGGTTTTCCATTACAATTGAGTAATTGTAATGTAATTGAGCAACAGACTTTTCTATCTTTACAGTGTGAATGTGAGAATGGTTATTACTTTTGATATATAAAATATATCACTGAGGATCGGTGTAATAAAGAATTGTGTGCTGGTTTAGGATAGTGAAGCACTGAATACTTTCCGGATGCACTGTAAGTATAGAGTTCTACAGACAAATACAATACTTCATCTTAGAAGTCACTGATGTTAATCCACCAACAGCAGCAATGTGACCAGGGAGATCTTACATTAATATCCCACAGTGCAGAATTTCTTCAAAGACACTTCTGTTAGTACATGCTCATGTAGTATACTTGGTTAGTATTTACACTGGACAATGTATTGTTTGTCTCAAATCCAACACAGTGAGTAGAGCGCTTAACAGAAATGCATTTCAACGTCGATTTGTTGTAATTTTTGCCCAAACTACAGCTTTTGTAAACATCTGCATTTTGTAGTGCCTCTGAGCACACATAATAGAAAATTCTTCTACGGTGAGGACAACAATTTAACATGCACAAACACTAAATAATGCCACAACATGTATTGTGTGGTTTTAGCTGCACTGCGGATCAAAAATACAAATGCTTAAAACAGTTTGGTAGCACCTCCCATTCCATGAGGGCAAGAAGTGCATAATTCTCCACAACTGCCTTGTGGTACATTGTATGCAACTGTATTTGGTTGTGTAAGTGTATGTATGGACTCAAAATAGCAACTCTAAGTATGGAGGTAAATAATTTGCGACACAGAATATGTCTTTGATCGAAGGCCTGGTCTTTCTGACTGGATACCGGCATCTAATGGCAGTGTTCTGAAGTTCTGAGGTTTTCACCTTTTCCAATTATAACCGGATTGTATAGTATATAGATACTACACAATCTAAAAATGCCAACTTGATGAAATTCTGTACAAATATAATGTCATATCATTCACACAACAGATGATGGCAGTAGCTCAGAAAAACAGCAGTGAAAACAACAACAACAATGCTTTGTAATGCTTTCGTCATACACACTGGTAACTTGCCCAAAAAGTCAGATTCCTCAGATGAGCTTTTCTGGTTGGTATGTACAAAAGTCTTAACTCAAAGCTTTATCTTAAGTATTGCTGATATTTTTTGTAATCTTCTTGCAATTAATGCACTCAAATTGTCAGGAAGGTACCAGAAAAATGAAAATAGCACAATTTTCTACACTGGGTTTTTTGGGGGGGGCTTCTTTATGTGTCCTCAGTGCCTAACCAGAGCTGAAACATTTTAATGTGAACTCAAATATTACCCCCATAGACTGTACAAAGATGGATGTACCTTGAATACAGAAGGGCCAGCATATTTCTTTCAATAGGCAGCAGGGGGTGAATCTTCTGGTTGCAAAACATAGTCCAGTTGTAAAGAAGTCTATGGGAGCCCTTGGCTACCTTGCTATATGACCTCAGTAAACACTTGAGGTGATGAGTTTATAGTCCCAATTGTTAGTTTCACAGCTTAACAAATAAAGAAGGTTCATTTTGTAAATTATGGTGCCCATTAGAGTTAAGAAGGAAATAAAGCACAGTATGCTTTATGGCAAGCCTGCTTTCTGATTGACAAAAGTAAAAGTATTAAAAGTATTGCATTAACTGGATGCATACACACATACACACTGTAACCCCAACATGTAGTCCTAGCATCTATCTATCTATCTATCTATCTATCTATCTATCTATCTATCTATCTATCTAGCTATCTCAGTGCATTCCACCACACAGTTAAAGGGCATGGTGGCAGCATTGCTCCCTAATTGAGACGACACTAATTATCATCTTCATGTTCTAGATTAGATCAGTGCTGATTAGCCTAAAATTAGACACACACACACATACACACACACACAGCGCACACACAGTCTCAACAGAAATATTCCTGTGATATACTATCTCTGTGTTTGGCTCATGGCCAACACGCCACAGTTGCATTCCTGTATCTTTCAAAACTTGACTCTACTGTGTATTTCTGTATGTGTGTGTTACCTCCAGCTGTTTCCACGTGTGTGTCAGGTTGTGTATTTTGCAGTGGAAGTTGCTCGGTAGTTCAGTGCCACTCCTCTTCAGCGACTCGGCTCGGCCCAGCAGATTGGTCTTCCTGCTCTCCATCATCATCAGCTCAGTGTGGCTGCTCTGGATATGGGTGACAGGAAAGACACCTTTCATACACATGAACAAATACAAACCAACTTTTACTCTTTGTTGGCAGCTGGTTTGGTAGCTGCATGAAGCCCACTAGTGACATTTTTGAGAGACCCTTCCTGAAAAAAGGGTTGGTGGGGATTCATTAACATAGCCATAATTAATGGTACCACTGATTGGCCATTTATGTTTGTCCCATTCCCACATGTTGACCTTTAAACTATGTCCACAATTTTTCCTTACCTTTGAAGGGGACTTAGTATGCTCCATATTTTTATTCTTGAACTCTATTAAAGTTACTTTGCTCGATTCAGCATTCAAAATAATCCTTATTTATCTTATACTGGATCTTTGTGCAGGCCCTCATTAATTCGCTGTCAGCAACAAGCTGTTTTAGCTCCATTCCCTTTGAGGTCACCCTCTCTTTAATCCAACTTTCTTTTCATTGGCTGCCCCTTGTAAAAATAAGGGTTGTGGGGTGGGGCTGCTGCGCTTACAGCCATATTAGAAATATCTGCTTTCATTTACAGTCTGAAACAAAGCATTAAGAGCAGTCTGAGTGTGAGCTTTTGGCTCACACACATGGATTACTTGCACATATGATGACCTCAACTTGGCCCATGTGTAATATGAACATCCATTATCATAGCAGTTTATATATAATAGAAGGTAACAAAAAGCATAAAAGAGCCACTTTAAATATGTGTGTTACTTCAACCATACCTTCAACCCAGTTTATAGTGAAATAGTTGATAATGTAAAGGGAAGTAGAGTTTTACAGACTTGTCCAGCACCTACATTTTTAATGGCAGCGTGGTTGTATAATTCACTTCACCACTGTTGATCAGTATGTTCAAAACACTTGCAGCGTTGTCAGTATATTGCTAAACATAAGGGAGACAGCTTGACGTGGCAAAAAGTTGTGAATTTTTTACATTCCTTATTTTTCCTTCCCATATTTAATATTAGAGAACGTTATCCTGGCCAGTTTAATGTCTTAAAATCATTACAACATCATATATTTACAGTGAACTTGTTTTCTTGTCATTTACAGTCATGGGCACTCAAAGATGATTGAACTATTTCTGGTTCTGTGCTGGAAACTTAAAACTCTTAGGATAAACGAAAGACTGAGGCAGTGGTTGCCAGTAATTTTTTCCTCCAAAAAATATTTGACAAAAAAAAATTGTAATGTCAATGTTTCTATGTTTTGACATGTTGACACCATGGAACTGGATCTCCACTTGAATCCATTGTACTGCTGTGAATCCATCTACAGGGGGTGAGTATTTCATGCTCAAAAGACTGATTTTCAGTGGAATATTCCTTGGTCTTTCAAACAGGAGCAGATTTTTTATTGTTATTGTTTGCAGCTCATCTCATGATGAAGTGTTTGAGGGTGTCGCAGGAGTTTTCAGCAGATTTCACTCGCTGCTTCACCTGCTTTGACCGCTTTAAAGATAAAACTCTGTCGCACCTCTGCAGCTCCGCAGTCGCGCAGGAATCAAACACCGCAGCGGCACTTGACGGTAGACTGCAGAGTCCTTTATGGAGAGATTTTAAAAATGCTCCATTTTGTACCACCAAGTGCTGCTGAATATTTTCCTCCCTTTTGTGTTTGAGTTCTGTAGTTGGGGAGTGAAGGAGCTGCAGGTTTTCTATTTTTGAATCTAAAAGTCACACTTTCAGGAATGTGAAGAAAAATTATTTAAAACTGCTGCAGTTTTCTAGACATATCACCTTTTTTCCGCAAAGTTATAAGTTTTTAAACGTGACTGATTTGCAGCGATCGACCAGGCAATTTTCTTGGTTTCCTTTGTGTCTTTACCACATTGACAATAGTTTCATGGAAAACAAACTCTGATAATCAGACTGACCTGGCACCTTGTGTCACATCATTTTATTTCATTTCACTCTGTTTGGGAAGGTTATTGGTTCAGCAGAATCTGTAATAGTAAGTTAATTTAGCAAATATCTTTCAGGGATGTTGCTAAGTAGGATGGTGTTGAAAGATGATGTGCCCATTGTTAAATCCTACCTTCAATGCTGTGATCGTTTACTTGTCCAAACAGCAAACTTGTCTAAGCACCAGTCCAGACCTATTGGAATTGCTGAAACAGGAATGTGCCACAGCTGATGTGAGACTGGACCATGTGTCCATAAGACGGAATAAAGATGTAAATCTCTACTTGAGCACTCAAAGTGCTTCATACTTCATACTTCATGCCTCATTCACCCATTCATACAAGCACTGTTTTCTATGCCTAAGTGCACACACATTCACACCCCGATGAACACATCAGGAGCAACTTGGAGGTTCAGTATCTTGCCCAAGGATACTCTGGCATGCAGACTAGAACAACCAGGGATCACACCAGCAAGCTTCTGATTAGTGGATGACCTGCTCTACCTCCTACAGCCACCCCTGAGTAGTAGTACAAATTATTTTGTGTGGATCTGATTTATCTTTAAGTCCAACCAGGAATGGCACAAATAGTATTTTTACCTCTTCACTTTTGTTGTGCACAGCAACAATTGTGTTCTATAGTACACTGACTTTATGGAGAGAATGGCAGTGAAGTGTACCTTAATCGCCAAAGCTCTTCCTTTAACTTCATTTTTATGTCTTTTCTCCTTTTATATCGATTTTTCTTCCTTTTATTTCAGCTCAGAAGTTGTTTGATGCTAAAGTACATCATTTTGGGTTAATTTAATGTCCTTTCTCCCTTTTTTTCTTCTCTCTGGATATTGTGGTTCCTCCCATCACTGTTGTTGCTTGATTTCTCAAGTCCAGCTCCTTTTCTTGGTCTGATCTTGGTTTCCTCTCTCTTTTACTCAGTGTGTTGTCTTTTTTTAACAACTTCCTTCCATTTATGATTTATCTCTTCACTTTCTGGTTTCTATACTGACCAAATGCCTTGTGTTTAGTAAGTACTTCCAAGTTCTAGTATGCCCTTCCTGCCATTTTGTCCCCTTTGTTTTGAGAATTTCTAGATTTTTTGTAGTTCTTGTTCCACTTGCCCATGTCTCTTCTTTGCACCAACAACACTCCCTCCATCTTTTTAATTTGTGGCACACAATTCTCCACGTTTGTTTCTTTACTGTAACACATCACTTGTACTTATTTGCTTAATTCATCCACCCTTTTTTTCCTTTAATTTCCATCCATCTCTTGTCTTTCTTCCCTCTTTTCACTTGTTAGCATAAGTCTCCCTCCATGCCTCCATGGCTTAATTTCCCTCCTCCTCTGCTCTTTTCTCTTTCTCCTCTTTTCATTTTCTGCATCGATAGCTACTTGATTCTACTTTTCCCTTGTCGTTTATCATTACCACCCGGTCCTATTTGAATATTTAAATGTCTCTTCTGTGACTTTGTGTGTGTGTGGATGTATGTATGCATGCATGTTTGTGTGTGCGTGTGTGTGTTTTTGCTGTGCTGTCATCAGAGAGGCGGCGGCCATTTTTCAACGTCGACGATTCTGATGGAGATGCTATCGCTCGGCGCTTCATGGCCATCCATCCCCTTCACTTAGCTAATAGCCACGCCGCGAGAATGAGGGATCGACAGCAAAAAAAATAGACGAGTGGAAGGTAAATATGTCGGCATCGCACTCTTCTAACAGCCAGGAAATTATACGATTTATTCGCTGATGGCAAATATTGATTTAAAAAGGGGATAGGGAGCCAGTGGGGAGGAGGTAGGGGGGTTGTTTTGTTGTTGTTGTTTGTTTGAAGGATGCCACTGATCCAAAGTCAAAGAAAAGAGGGAGAGAGGGAGAAAGGAAGACAGACGCGCCGATTAAAATGCATGAGATCCGAACTTTGAGATAAGTGCTGAGAGAGGGATCTTGGAGAAATGGGAGGGTGGAGGGGAGGATGATGGGTGAAGGCGGGGGTGGGAAGGGGGTTACATGGATGGCTAGCTGTGATGTATTCATGCCTCCAGTCAATCTCCATGCAAGGATGGACTAAGATACACAGGCCTAAGGATGGAGAGAGACAAAGACTGAAGAGAAAAAGACAAGAACTGAGACAAAGAGATCATGTGCAGAGGATAAAGAGAGAGAAAACTACAATAAATAGATGGAAAAGTGAAGGAGAGCTGCTTCAATGACACTGACACCATGTTCACAGTAAGAGACTCTTGCCATACACTGTGACTTGAAGCTAAAAAAAAATGGTGGCAACACATGCCACAACTCAAAGCCTCAAAAGTTGGCCAGCTGAGAAAGGTTCAACTTTATAAGAATATCCAAGGCTTGAAGCAGGCTGCAAACTGGTTACAGCAAGCATTATGATTCCATTAATGAAACTGAGCATGTTATATTTTTGTAATTCACTGTGATTGTTATTGAACAGCTACTATAGCCTCTGTGATACCTGGAACTTTGCTAGGGGAGGACACAAGACATTAATAAATACCAAAATCTCTTTCCACTTCAACAACATGTTTCTGCAAATAAATCAAAATAAAAGCCCTTTTGAACAATGCAGAATTTCTGTGCACTGAAACTTTAGAAATGGATAGAAATGGAAGAGTTCAGTAATGCACAAACTTTCACAGGGAGACAGACCTGCATCGAATGGTGGCTTTGTACAAGTACTTATCTTATTATCAGAAATAAAGGATTGTCTCTAATAGATTACTGGATCAAAAAATCCCTGCTACCATCCAAAGAAAAACAAACAAACACACACATAAACCAGCCTCAATGAAACTAGGCATCAGGGATTCCAAGGTCAATCACAAATATTAAACATGTTAAAAAAATATATATATTTTAATGGGACTGACTGGTAGTTACTAGTTATTAAGAATTAAGACTATTTAGACACTAACATCAGACACTGCATGACTGCATCTGTGAACTGAACACCAACTGTGCCCAAATGGAAAAGACTAGGCTAAATCAGTCCACTTCAGTCCATCTGTCTGACCATGTACCCAACTTTAGCTCCAAAGAGAAAACAGACTGTACCTTCATGTGTGAAGTAAACATGAAGGTAATGTCCCACTGAACACAGTTGACGTGAGGCTCAAGATTAGTTGATGGTCATTACATGGTCGTTGTGTACAACAACTGTAACATCATTACGGCCTTGTACCCATTCATACTGGTGCTTGAGGTGAAAGACCAACACGATCGTACACTCGTGTCTTCAACCCCGCCGTGCAGTGTGCGACAGGTTACAAAATTCAAGAGGTGCACGACCAGCTGAAACACAAAAGTCTGGTATACAGCAGCAGCTGTGATGTCACTTTTGGTGTGTTGCACTATTCACAAGGGTGAAAATGGCGAGCATAAGCTAGGTGCCAGTCCAACCCTGTTTATTTCTGTGGCATACAATTGTTTTTGATCTTCTTTCAAATCAAGAATAACTTAATTTACATGGAGATATAAGAAAACATGATGCAGTGCTGGGCTAGAAAGCTGAGTTTTTTGTGATAATTGCCACAAACTACAGATTCACTCAATTTTTTTAATTTTTCTTTTGTTTTGTTAATAGTTTGAGTTTCAAATTTTTGGATTAAAGAAAGAAAAGCTGCCAAAGATAAGAAACGATGCACCAACACTAGATTTTAATGGCTTCACTGAGAGTTTGGTGATAGAAGATTCAGTCTGTGATTATGTCTCGCTAGGTTTACATCATCTGTTTCAGAAAGCTTTTTAATTTTGAAATTCAAACTGAAATGCAACTTTTTTCAGAATGGGTTTCCTGATTTACAGGAACTGCAGTTATTGCAGCCTTTTTTCTCAATCTCATTTCACAAGAGTAATAGCTTTTTAATTCATGTTTTATTTTATGTTTTTAGCAAGCTTAATGTGCACGTACACTGACAATAACCTTACAGTTTTACTTTTTACAAAACCTTTATTAAATTTTAAGGGGATCCTTTCTGCTTTTGCTACTTGTTTTTTTTTTTTTTTCATTCGCTTCCTTCATTTATCACTTCCAGGGTTCACAGGTGAATGTGACCGCTGAACTTTTGCCTACTCTCTGCTAGAGGCTTTGAAATGTGGTAATTCGCTTCTTCTTCTTCTTTTGCTTGGTCTCTTTAGGGGTCGCCACAGCAGATCATCTGCCTCCATCTCACCTTATCCCTAGCATCCTCCTCTATCACACCAATCTTCTGTGCCTCCTCCTTATGATATCCATGAACTTTCTCTCAGGTCTTCCTCTTTTCCTCCTGCCTGGCAGTTCCATATTCAACATCCTTCATCTAATATATTCATTATCACCAACGAGCCTCTGGCATAATTCTGGCTTGATATCTGACCACTTTTCTTGGCAGAATTGGTAGAGCTCCTTTAAAGTGGTTGGTTTCCTTTTCATCGTCTTCATAGCTGCCCTCGCTTCCTCCTTACTAATTCTCTGCACTTCCTGATTCACTAACTGTCCTCCTCTCTCCTCCAAAGAACTCCTGTCATCTTCTCAACACACTCTCTTCACTTGTTAGCAAGTCTCTATTCTTAACCACCCTAACCTGCTGCACATCCTTTCCAGCTCAATCTTTCTGCCTAGCCAATCAATAAAAGTCATTTTCTCCTTCCTTAGTCTCCGGCCTCACACACAACTCTTTCTGCCATATTCCTTGACTCCCAGTACTCCTGTCTACTTCTTTCATCTTCCTGACTATCCCACTTTTTCTTTGCTAACCTCTTCCTTTGAATACTTTCCTGTACTTCCTCATTCCACCAAAGTCTCCTTGTCCTTTATCCTCTGTCAAGAGGATACACCAAACACTTTCTTTGCAGTTTTCCTGAGCACTATAGCTGTACTTTCCCAGTCATTAGGTATCTCTTTCAGATTGCACCTTTTGCGTAAGATGTAGTCCACCTGTGTGCACCTTCCTCCACTCTTATATGTCACCCTATGTTCCTCCCTCTTCTTGAAGTATGTGTTCACCACAGCCATTTCCATCCTTTTCACACAATCCACTACTGTCTATCCTTCTGCATTTCTCTCTCAGAATTCCTCTTTCCCTTCTAACTGACATCCAACCTGTGGGGCATATGCAGTGACAGAATTCAACATCACCCCTTCGATTTCCAGCTTCAAATTCATGATCCTGTCTGACACTCTGTTCAACTCCACAACATGAATCACATACGCTTCCTTCAAGATTACCCCTACTCCACCTCCAATGCACCTTGGTTCCCTTTCACCTGATCTCCTGCACACACAACACATCTGCCTTCCTTCTCTCTAACATATCATCCAGCTCTCTCCCTTTACCTGACATAGTCCCTACATTTAGAGTCCCTACTCTCACCTCCACACCCCTGTCTTTCCTTCTCTCTCACTACCTCCTAACATGCCTTCCCCGTTTCCTCCTTCTTTGTCTTCGGCCAACATCGGCACTCTGCTGGCCAACAGCAACAGAGGCAGTTGTTGTTAACCTGGACCCTGACAGATCCGGTACGGAAATCTCATTCTTTATGATCCGATATGTTCCTGACGCAACCCTCTCCATTTATCTGGGCTTGGGACTGGCACTAGGAGTACACTGGCTTATGGCCCTTCCCCCTATGGCTGGGTTAAAACACAGTAATCAAAAACTTAGCATTTTGCTGCTGAAGCCATTAAAAGTTTCTCTGGCACAGATCCCAGTGTCTGTACAGAAAACATAAAACATCATTTGTTACTAATTTAAACTAATTACTTGTTGCTTCAGTCCCATATGTTACATATCTGGCTGTAAAAAAATGTTTTTTCACATTTCTTTGCTCAGTTTGAAATATAGATGAATGCATGAACAACATGTGATGTAGCTGTAAAAAAGAAAGACAGCATGAATTTGTACTCATTTATGTAAAACTTAATGTATGTGGTTTAGTAGAAGTAATGGATACATGTCAGAGTCTGGGTGTATTCATTATCATTATTATTATTCAGTCTTTCCAAGCAAACAAAAAAAGTAACATCTGAGTTACTTGATAAAAACAGTTAACCCCCAAAGGCAACATCTTCTCATCGCAAATGGGTGCCATTCCATTAGATGTCCTCTTTTAGAATCCCCATTCGGAGGTTGGGTGGTTGTGGACTTTGTAACAAGTTTGTCAGAGAAACTTAAACCCAACATACAAGCTCCCAAACTGGGAGCTTTGAGTTCTGCGCTTTGTTTTCTGTCACTTTTTACTTTTGCTAGATAGGGTGCGGAATCAAAAACTACTTGGTTAAATTTAGGAAAAAACAATGGTTTAGGTTACAATATGACTCTTCATAACACTGACCCTGCACATTAAAAAATTATGCTTACCTAGAGTGTTAAATATGATGCCAATATGACGCTTTAGAAGTGTCAATGTTGGTACTGAGACAACTACAAGGAGTGAGTGTGATATATGATATATAAACAGAACAGGAAGTTCATGAAGAGAAAATATTCACTGCCCACATACCCTTAAAGAGGAATTTCACCAATGGAAGAAAGTTATGTCAGAAAATCATGCTGCCCACTATTTCTGAAAATGTTTGTGTCTTGGTTTAGTCTCGTCTTTCCTTGTTCTCACCTCCTATTTGTTTTTATCTGAAAATTCTTTGTGTGTTTCCTGTGTTTATGCTTCTTTATTTTCCCTCCTTTGTGATTGTCTGCCCCACCCTCACAAGTTTCCCCCGTATTCAGTTGTTTTCAGTAGTCTTGTCTCGCCCCCTGCTAGTTGTTAGTTCGTCTGTTTGTCTTCCTCTGGTTCCTTCTTTGATTTCTGTTTTGTTTTAGCTAGCTCATTTTCAGGTTGTATCAGTCATTAGAGGCTTGCTTTTTGTTTTTTAATTCTGCCTCGGTATTCTGCGTTTGGGTTCACCACACCCACTGTGATATCATAAGAAGTCATCTCTGTCAAGGTAAAACAGATGTTAGTTACTAGAAAGGAGAAAATTGTACAATAACCAGAATTATTTTCGATTTGTTCAACTTTTGTTTGCTTCCCAGGATGTTACTATTGTATAAGCAATGAATACATGTAGTTATGGTGTAAACTATGACAATTCATCACCTATTTCTAATATTTGGACACACTAAAATCTACTCCCTGTAGCCAATGAATCTTTGCTACTGCAAATATATTTTTATAAAATACTTTTGCCCTCTTAAAAAAACTGCACTAGAAATATAACACAGAAACTACGCCATTATTGCAGTAAAACTCTATACAAATAGATTAATAAATCACACATCAGAAAACAGAAAAATGACAGAGCTTTCCCAAAACACACAAAATGAGAAATGGTGGATAAACGCTTCACAAAACAGATGAGAGGGAAAGAGAGGGAGTGGAGGAGAGAGGAAGGAAGGGGGAAAGGAAGAGGGGGAGAAAATCAACAAGCAATCATAAGTTTAATTTGGTCTCCATATTAATGAGCACGGAGCTGAAATGTCAGCAAAAATGCAGTCATACATGAAAAACATTTAATGCATTTTGAACATTAGTTTTTTTTCCCCTTCGCTCTTCTCGCAGATTCATCTTATCCGCCAAATGAGAGAAGTTTGTCGGAGGCTGCGTAACGGAACGATTTTGTCGTCGCGGCAACTAAAGTTTGTGGGAAGTGATAAGGACGCGTCTCTATCCTCCGCCTCGTGATCATCTTTTCTTTTTTCCTCTGTCTTTGTGTCTCCATCCTCCTAATTCTTTCTCACTCTTTCTTTTTTCTGTCTATACAGTTTCTCTTCCATAACACTGTTTCTCTTCTTCTGTTGGTATTCTTTTTCTGCTCTAATCTTCAGAAAACTATTTCTTCTTTTTCCTCTTTAAGTCCTATTGCTTCTTGTTTTTTTCTGCTTTCTTGCTTATTTAGGTCTTTTGCAAGGGCTGAGAAATTCTGATCTAACTATAGAACAATCAGGGTGGGATAACAAAAAGGTCCTGCGATAGCCTGCTAACCAGTGCAGGGTGTACCCCGACTCTCGGCAGCTAGGATATGCTCCAGCTTCCTGCAATCCTGAACTGGATAAGTGGTTAATAAAATGGATGGATGGATGGATGACAGTCAAATGAAGATTGGGCTTATAATAAGTCAATAGCGGTTAATAGCTTCCTGTGGAGAATTTGATCTTAATTAGTTCTATGAAACTAGTCTTCTGTGAGCAGATCCCTGTGTGGTTTGTTTATCTCCATGAACTTATAATAGGATGCATGTAACAATACATACAATACACAGTTCTACCAGTAGTTTAATCCTACTCCACTGACCTAAAGGTGATGATATCAAGCTGTGACCTACATCAATGGACCACAAAAAGAAGAGAATAAAGAAGCAATGCTTTAAAGCCTGTTTTACCTATGACCATACAGCATTACTGGGGATTGGCTAAGTAGGTTTTCTTAACCATAACACTCAGTGACGTCACAGAATTGCACAGAATGTCTGTATATCTCTGACGCAAGGTAACAACCTCAACCTCTGGCAGTCAGCAAAGAGGATTTTTAGGGTGAGTTTAGTGAGAGATGTTACGAGAAAGATAGGCAAGGTATACATTTATTTTCAGGATTCAGTGAACTGTACTACAACTTCCTTTTGGTTGACTTGTTGAGGGCTTTTTGTGGAAACACATGAGATGTGGAATAATATAAAATTAAATTAGAGCACACCAATAAACCATATATGTGTCCCTTGATATGATTCTCACTTCCAGGTATAGCCCTTACTAAATGTGAGTCTTCAGGGTCTGGTTACAGTACGTTAAACAAGAAAATATCTTTTGAACTACAGAGTATATCCTGTAACTGTGCAACACAATTTACTCTTTGAATTGCTAAAGCCCTAAATGTCTATGATAAATATTTGTTTAGGCCTGCAGAGGTGAGAGAAGGCTTGCAGTCATGTTTAAAACTGACAGCAGCTTCCCGTAACTAACACAGATATTTACTGACCCATCCAACTACCCTGACCCTGTCTTACTATTAAGAGTCATCGACTGTCGATTACAACTGCAGCTCGTTATTAACCGTTCCGCTTCATATCCCAGCCTTCCCCCATTTAACTCCTCTGTTGCATTCACTTCATTCTCTAAAACACTCCTTCCTAAGCAAAGAGTGTGTATGTGTATGTGTATGTGTGCTGGAGCTACACAAAGATAGAGAAAAGAGGGAAAAACACTCTATGCTTGCTTACATTTGAGTGTGTTTGTGTGTGTGACTCAGTGTCTTCAACTGAGATGGATGTTCCACCAGCTCTGAAAGAGGAGGAAGTGGCTCTGTGACACCCCATTTATACTGCTAGACACTTCAACCTGTGTGTGTGTGTGTGTGTGTGTGTGTGTGTGTGTGTGTGTAAGGAAGGAAGACAACACAGCCAAATAAATATTTTTAAGCAACACTTCCCCTTCC
>VUQS01036833.1:1410-13635 GCA_015108495.1 Heterochromis multidens
GCTGAGGAAGGCTGTTCCACAGTTTGGGTGCAACAACCTCCAAAGCACGATCACCTCTGGTTTCAAAATCAGAGCGAGGGATCATTAGAAGACCCTGATTAGAGGATCGGAGAGGCCGGCTGCAGTGATAAGGTCTCAGAAGCTCTGATATATAAGCAGGGGCCTGTCCATATAGAACCTTATATGTTAATAACAGGATTTTAAAGTGAATTCTGAATTTCACTGGAAGCCAGTGAAGGGATGTAGGTATGTGACCGCCTGCTAGTTTTTGTTAGCAGCTTTACTGCTGCATTCTGCACCAATTGGAGACAAGCTATGGAGGACTGAGACATGCATGTGAAAAGTGAATTGCAATAATCAAGGTAGGAGAAAATTAAAGTGTGAACTAAAATTTCCAGATGATTGAATGACAGTAAAGGTTTGATTTTTGCAATATTTCTGAGGTGAAGGAAACAAGACTGGATGAGCTTTGAGATGTTTCAAAATTCAGGTGTTGGCCAAAAATGATACCAAGGTTTTTAGCAGATGATTTGATGTTATTGGCGAGGGGGCTGATGTACTGACTGATGTCCTTAGAGAAACTGTCTGGGCTGAACAGTAGAACCTCAGATTTACTGGAATTGAGATGGAGGAAATTTAAATACATCCAATTAGTAATGGCAGAGGAGCATTCACCGAGGCAGGAGAGGCTGTTGAGGTTGTTGGGCTTAACAGAAAAGAACAACTGTGTGTCATCTGCATAACAATGGTAGGAGATTCTATTAGCCCAGGGGTAACATATATAAAGAAAACAGAATTGGTCCAAGGATTCAGCCCTGGGGGACTCCACATACAAGGGGTGCAGATGAGGACATACATTGGTTAATGTGAATTCTGAAGTATCTGGTAGATAAGTATGAAGAAACCCATTTGAGAGCAGTGCCAGTGATGCCAACCCAGTTTTGTAGTCTGTTATTAAGAGTAGCATGATCAATGGTATCAAAGGCTGCAGATAAGTCAAGCAGGACTAAAATGGAATGTTCACCTTTATCCGAGCGCATAAGAATATCATTAGTAATTTTTAATAAAGCTGTTTCAGTGCTGTGAGTTTGTCTGTAACCAGACTGGAATTTATCAAAGATATTGTTTCATTCAACGAGCTGAAGGAACTGACGTGCAACAACTTTCTCAAGGATTTTAGAAATAAATGTGAGTTTTGAAATTGGCCTGTAATTATCTAAAACAGTGGGATCTAAGGAGGGTTTTTTCAGTAGAGGAAATAACTGGCTGTTTTAAAGTAATCTGGAATGCAGCCAGATGAAAGGGACTGATGTATAATAGAGGGAAACCAGGGGGAGATGACGGGTAGAACCTCTTTGATAAATTTAGGGGGGATAATGTCTATTGGGCAGGATGAAGTGCGCATGTGTGAGACTATGTCAAAAAGATCTGTTGAGGAAATTAGTTTGAACTTGGATAACAGAACTGGGTGAGAGACTTGGCCTGGTTGAAGAGGTACAGACTTGAACTGTGACCTGTCCTTCAGTGATGATCACAGTTTTATATATTGTAAACTGGAACAAGACAGATAAAGTTTTTAGAGCAACATATGTCCCCATCCAGATGACACTGTGTTCAGGGAAAGCCTTGTATATTTCAGCAAGACAATGTTAAACCGCTTTTAAATCCTATATTTTATTCACAATAGAATATAGAAAACATCAAATATTTAAACTGATATTTTGCTATTTCATGTAAAATATTAGCTTATTTTGAGTTTGATGGCAGAAACATGTCTCAAAAAAGTTGGGACGGGGCAACAAAAGGCTGGAGAAAAAAAAGTGGGACTAAAAAGAAACAGCTGGAGGAACATTTTGCAACTAATTAGGTTAACTGACAACAGCTTAGTAACGTGTTTGGGTATAAAAAGAGCATCTTAGAGAGGCAGTTTCTCAGAAGTAAAGATGGACAGAGATTCACCAACCTGCAAAAAAGAAAAAACTTCACCGTGCCTTCCACAAATGCAGGTTAAAGCTCTAACATGCAAAGAAGAAGCCATATGTGAGCATGATCCAGGTCATTCAAATTGAAATTCTTTGTGGAAAATATGGACGCCACATCTTCCTAAACACTAAAGAGGAGATGAACCATCCAGTTTGTTATTCAGTTCAATTCAGTTTTATTTATATAGCGCCAAATCATAATAACAGTCGCTTCAAGGTGCTTTATATTGTAAAGACCCTACACTATCACTGGAGTTCAAAGTCATGCATCTTTAATGGTATGGGGGTGAATTAGTGCCTATGAAATTGGCAGCTTGCACATCTGGAAAAGCACCATCAATGCTGAAATATATATAAAGTTTTTAGAGCAACATATGTTTCCATCCAGATGACACTGTTTTCAGGGAAGGCCTCGTATATTTCAGCAAGACAATGTTAAACCGCTTTTACAACAGCATGGCTTCATAGTAGAAGAGTCCAGGTGCTGAACTTGCAGCGAGAATCCAATATCATATATATATTCCTCTCCTAAAAGTCCAGCAGCTGGTCTCCTCGGTTCCCAGATGTTTACAGACTATTGTTAAAAGAAGAGGGGATGCTACATAGTGGTAAACATGGTCCTGTCACAACTTTTTGGAGACGTGTTGCTGCCATTAAATTTAAAATGAGCTAATATTTTTCTCAGTTTGAACATTTGATATGTTTTCTATGTTCTATTGTGAATAAAATTTGGGTTTATGAGATTTGCAAATTATGTTGTTTTTTATAATTTTACACAGCGTCAGTTTTTTTGGAATTAGGGTTGTCCAGTTAGAACTAAAACCATGAAGGACATGCAGAGGGTTGGTGTGACAGAGGAGGATGCTAGGAATGGAGTGAGATGGATGCAGATTATCTGCTGTGTCGACCCCTAAAGTGAGCAGCTGAAAGAAGAAGAAGAAGTTTTATGTACTTAATCATTTTATTGTGTGCTTGACATCCTGACACGCTGACCAGAGGGTGCATACATTCTGTGCTTTTTTTCAGGTTTTGGTGTTAGCAGTTAGCAGCACTGTAGTCAGTCAGTTTGCACAGAACCTCCTTTATCAGTTCTGTTGTCATCTTACACAGTAGCAGCATTAAAAAGAAAAAGAAAAAAAATCAAGATATGATCTTGAATTTGTAGGCCCATCACATGTCATCCCAGGTGCAGTCCTTCCTCTACACCACCGTGCCACTTATCTCCCTTTTACATCTTTTTCTTTTGTCTTTGATCTGAAATCTGCTCATGTTTACTGTTGACAGGGGGCCTAAACTTGACCTTATAGTTTTTTGCATTATAGGGAGGGAAAATGAAATTCACGAGTGACATATCAAGAAAAATGAAATAAATAAATACGATCATTTTTTTGTGTGTTAATACTATAATAAATTATAAAATGTGTATTTTTGACAAATTGCTCCAGCCAATTAGTTGGGCATATTTTTGTCTGCAATAATAACCTGATGCTTGCTGGTGGAACTGATTAGTTTCCCCATTATGAGAATTTCCCCATTATTACTGTATGTGGAGGATTTTTGTACCATAAATAAAATAAGCAGTAGTAGCATCAATAGGACTATATAATCTGCATTGATGTTCTTTGTGTGTGTTTTATTCTGCAGAGAGTTATTCAACCACACTCTACTCAACAGTGAGAAAAAAAGATGCCACTTATGGACAAATCATCAAAGACAAGAAAAACAAATCAACGTTGAGAGGTACAGCTGCCCTCCTTTCTCTCTGTCACGGTTCAGAACGAGAACAAGAGTCCAGCAGGTTGATATTTCACTCTGTATCAAAGGGACCCTGTTAGCTAATGAAAAATTACTGTTGAGCAAAGAAAACAGACTTGATGGAGGGTTTTTGTACCATTAAGGGACCAATTTTGTAGTGAGACGCTCTGTGTTGGTTAATCTCAGCAGTCTGCTCACATTTTCTAACATAGTTAATGTAATTAATGTGTGGGAGTATTTATACTGGACAGAAGTCATGAAGTTCTTAACAGGGAAATAGATGATCCCACCACCATTAACACTGTTTATAGTGATGGTGTTTGTTGGAATAGATCACTGAGCATTTATTATTAGTCTGAGTGATAAATCTGATGGCTTTAAGGTGACTGTAGCTAGGACCCAGCCACACACAGCCTTTGCAAGGCAGAAGAATGTTTTATTCACAATACAAAAACTCTTTACACGTTTGGAGAGGGTTTTCAGCCTCACTCTCTCCAGTTCAGTTCTCCGACCTCTCTTCTCAGTCCCCAGCCTGCCTCTAAATGGAGAAGATCTCATCGGCTGATAAGACCCATCTGTGCACCTTTCCCTGGTCCTGCCCCCTGAACCCACTGCTCCACTCCTCCCCTGCACCTTAGCCACAAACCACACCCCGCCACATACCCCCATCGCCCGACTTAGGCTGGGGAGCCATCCGGCCTAGCCTCCAGCGTGCGGGAGAGGAAATCAGCCACAACCATCTGCGCCCCCAGCCTGTGGATCACCTTGAACTTAAAGGGCTGGAGAGCCAGATACCAACAGGTGATTCAGGTGTTGGCATCCTTCATGCGATGAAGCCACTGCAGCAGAGCGTGATCCGAACAGAGGATGAAGGGGCGACCCAGGAGGTAATAACAAAGGGAGTCAACCGCCCACCGGATGGCCAGGCACTCCTTTTCCACCATGCTGTATCTGGCCTCTTGTTCAGACAGTTTCTGGCTGATGTAAACGACAGGGCGGTCAACCCCCCTTACCTGGTGGGACAAAACAGCCTCCAACCCTCTGTTCAAGGCGTCTGTCTGCAGAACAAAAGGGAGGGAAAAGTTAGGAGTGTAGAGCAGGGGTTCCCCACAGAGAGCGTTCTTCACCTGTACGAACGCTGCCTGGTACTGCTCCGTCCACCAGACCAGATCTGGGGCACCCTTTTGGGTGAGATCAATCAAGGGGCTGGTCAGCTCTGCAAAGCCGGGCACGAACTGGCGGTAGTAGCCAGACAGCCCCAAAAACCTCCTCACCTCTTTGTTGGTCTTGGGGTGCAGGCAGGATGCGATGGCTGCTGTTTTATCTGTTTGAGGGCACACCTGCCCGCCCCCCAAGTGGTACCCCAGATACTGCACCTCCCTCCGTCCAACCGCACACTTCTTTGGGTTGGCCGTGAGCCCTGCCTGCCTCAGTGACTCCAGGACCGCAGCCACTTGCTGCACATGCTCCGCCCAGGTGTCACTATGGATTATGACATCATCCAGATAGGCGGCAGCATATGCAGCATGTGGATGCAGCACCAGGTCCATAAGGCGCTGGAAGGTGGCCAGGGCTCCGAACAAGCTGAACGGATGCGTAACGAATTGGGACAACCCGTGCAGAGTGGAGAAGGCCATCTTTTCCCTGGACTCTGGAGACAAGGGAATCTGCCAGTAGCCCTTGGTCAGATCCAGTGTCGTGAAAAAGTGCCTAACCGGTCCAGGAGCTCGTCGACCCAGGGCATGGGATAAGCATCAAACTGTGACACCTCATTCACCTTGTGGTAATCCACACAGAACCGTATAGACCCATCTTTCTTCACCACAAGAACAAGAACTCAGCCAATTCCTTCTGAACTATTTGCCTTTTATGTTCAGGTAACCTAAAAGGCAGTGAACACACCATCACACCGGGGCGTGTTTCAAAATGGTGCTCTTTGAGAGAGGTGCGACCGGGCAGGGTAGAGAACACATCTGCAAAACGCTGTTGCAATGCAGGAACATCTGCTCTCTGGGCCTGTGTGAGATGGTTATCACAGTGGAGGGACGCGGGAATGGTAGAATTTGGCAACTCCGGCCACAACTCATCTCTATCCTTCACCAGACTCACCAGAGAAGCATTCTTAGGCTCTCTCCACTCTTTCAGGAGGTTGAGATGATATATCTGTATCCCACCTCCCCTATCTGACTGCACCATCTCATAGTCAACGTCCCCCACTCGATCCCAATTGCGTTCATCCTCGTGAATAAACTTATGAATCATGGATTTTAAAGTCTTATTCAGCTGCTCCACCAACCTGTGGGTCTGAGGGTGGTAGACGCTTGTTCCAACAGATTTAATGCCCAATAATTCGTATAGTTCTTTTAGTGTGCGAGACATGAACAAAGTGCCCTGGTCAGTCAGTATCTCTTTTGGGATGTTGACTTGGGAGATGACCTGAAACAGCGCCTGCGCCACACTCTTGGCAGAAATGGTGCACAGCGGCACAGCTTTGGGATATCGTGTTGCATAATCCACCAGAACTAATACAAAATGATATCGCTGTGCTCTCCGGTGAAATGGCGCGATGAAGTCCATGCCAATGCGCTCAAACGCGACCTCCATTAATAGTAATGGGCATAAAGGTGCTTTTGGAATGGCCAGCTGGTTCACCAGCTGACACTCCGGGCAGGATGCACACCACTGGCGCACGTCCCCGCAGATGCCTGGCCAATAAAATCGGGCCATCATCCGCTCCAGAGTTTTATCATATCCCATGTGACCAGCCACTGGATTATAATGAGCCACCTGGAAAATCATTTCCCGGTGGCTTCTCTGCACCAGCAACTGGGTGTGTTCTTCCTGTGTGTGGGCGTCACGACTCACCCGATATAATCTGTCCCGAATCAACACAAAATGTGGAAATGTCATTGCTACGCCAGGGCGCACCTCTTGACCATCAATTCGCATCACTTGGTCGAAGGCTGAGCATAGAGTATCATCATGAGACTGCTCTAGTGGAAAATCTTCTGTGGAGTGAATTACCGGAACCGGTGGAGCCTCCTGTGGAGTCTTCACCGTTTCCTCCTCCCCAGAGTCAGTGTCGGACGACCTGGCGTCACCGCTGAGCGCAGCACAAACACCACAGGTCCCTATCGGTCGTGAACGCACCCCTATACACTGCCCCATTAACCTTTCAAACCCAGGTCAATCCATTCCCAAAATCAGGGGGTGCGTCAGGCAGGAGCTAACCGCAGCCTTCAGTCTATGTGTTTTGCCCCAATATTTAATTTCTACTGGCACCCTGGGATATTTGTGGATATCCCTATGCACACACCTACTGGGGGCCAGTAACCGCATCCGCCGGGACCTGTGGGGAGACAGCCGGCTGGTGTCCGCGGACCCACTCCGCCTCTTCCCGTGGCAGCCCCTCCACAAACCGCTTGAGGACGATGGTTGCCAGCATCCGGTCGTCCTCCGGGGAGAGACCCAGGTGGCCCAGAATGGCGCGGCGGACATCCCCGAACTTGGCCCTCTCTGAGACTGGGAGACTAAGAGCCACCACACGGGCCTCCCCCGCCAGCAAGCTTGAGGCCCTCGAGGAACACGAGAGGGTCGTCCTCCTCCCCCATTCGGCAAACCGCTACAAACGGAGCCGGGGAAAACACCAGCGAGGAGCCACCTTGGGCACACAGCCGGTCGAGCCCCTCCTCTGCCTGCACGGACTGTGGGCCTGTCATGCCGTGACTGGTTTTCGGCACTGTAGCAAGGACCGAGCCACACACAGCCTTTGCAGGGCAGAAGAATGTTTTTATTCACAGTACAAAAACTCTTTACATGTTAGGAGAGGCTTTTCAGCCTCACTCTCTCCAGTTCGGTTCTCCAACCTCTCTCTTCGGTCCCAGGCGTGCCACTAAATGGAGAAGATCTCATCGGCTGACTAGAACCAGCTGTACACCTTTCCCTGGTCCTGCCCCCTGAACCCACTGGTCCACTCCTCCCCTGCAGCTGAGCCACAAACCACACCCCGCCACAGTGACTCACAGTAATCAGTAACTTAAACCTGAATTTATAGCTCCAGAAACCTGCATAGCTGTTCAGCAAAGCTCAAATGGGCGTCTTTTCATAAAGTTAGACAGGTGAAGAAGATTAAATGAGTCATCTGCAGCTGTCAGTTCAAGTCAGACTTTAACAGGACAGTAAACTAGTTTAAGTGATCAACAAATCCTGTCACTTTTTACATTTTCCATTGAGTTTTTACAGTAGAACATCACAAAAAGCAGCAGCACAATTCTGAAATGTAGTTTAAACATTAAACTATAGAACCGTCACAGTTATCATCTACATAGGATAAGCTTTTTAGTATGAAAATCTGCATTTTAAACTTAAATAATTACCCTGTAACATTAATACAATTCTAGCATTTGTAAAATACCAATCTGCTTGAAAATCAGTTGAAAATTCATTGAGTTACAATTAGTCCTTTATCAAGCTCCATACATGAAATCAGTCCTCACTGAATGTTTGTGTAAAACATGGAAAGAGAACTCTATACTTTTTAATCAAAATAAAAGGCAAGATCACATTAGAATTCTTGAAAATCAGACTTGAAGTAACCTTTAGAAGAGTAAATGGACCATGTGTGTTTTCTACATCTCAAAGTATCCTTCAGTAGCAGTTTAACTCTGCATGTAAAACCACAAACGGCTACTTCCTCCTGCTTTTTTCCACCTAACTTACATATGAAGCTAAACAGGGATCTCTAACCACAGAGCTGATAATAGTGTGCATGTAGCATGATAAAGTGTGGGTCTGTTTTGTACCTTGTGGTAAAATGTGTGTATTTTTCTTCTCATGCTGATAATGACCAAATATAACTGGTGGGTATTTGTCCAAAACAGGAAACCACAGAGCTGCTTAAACCTGCTGCCAGTTCCTAAGACGTCTTTTCATAATGTTACATTGGAAAACAATAATAGTCTTTTAACACAAATCCTGTATACTAACAGCACTTTTATAAACTGTAGTATCTGCAGTGATGTCCTTTGTATGTATTTCATTGTGCAGAGAGTTTTCCAGCTGCAGGCCAAAGAAGACCAGAGGTAGTGTTTGCCTTTAAAGTGATCAGGAGATGTATGAGCAACATGAGTCTAAAGTTAAACCGGTGGTGGAAAAAGTACTGACATCCATTACTCTAGTAAAGATATCATTACCAAACTTTCAACATCCTCAATCACAAATACAGTAACAGTCAAAAGTTTGGACACACACTCGGTCATAGTGGCGTATTTCCTTATTTTTCATTATTTCCCACATTTTATACTAACAGCAAATAATCACAGCAACAAAACACCTACTGACTTCTTCAGTGACCTGCACTAACTCGAGTTTTCCTCACCATACTAAACCAGAGAATCTTATCTTCTCCCAGATCTCTGTATTTTGGTCCTAGCCTAGTTTGCAAAATAATAGCTTGGGATAAATCGTCAACAGCCCAGTGACACAGAAACTAAACCAGATACGCACCTTTAGAGCACCCAAAGAGAGATCACCTTAAAATGTCTCACTTTCAAACATCACTGATGTTCTGCTATGAATTTTACTTGCTCACAACAAACTTTAAGAAATTTAGGTTTTCCAAAACATTTTGATAAATAATTTATCACACTGTTTGGTAGTCAAAACATTCCTTGCGTCGGATGAGGCTCTCGTCTTTTAACGTGCTGCAGTGTTTGTGTCCTTTTTTTTTTTTAGACCTATACTATAAGAACACATGAAACATGACTGTTGAAGCAGCATATGACGGATGTGACAAAATGTGACAAGGTGTCAAAATGCCAGAGTAAAATAGCAGAAACTGCCTCTTCCTGTTTTTTTTTTTCTTTTTTTCTGTGAGCTGTGTGAAGGTGTTAAGATTTCTATTTCTGTAAGTTTATTTTGTATTTTGAAGTTAAAATTGGTCAAAACAGCACTAGGTGTATCTGCAGATACCATGTGATATGCTACAGCTGCAAAGTTACAACACTATTGAGACTCTCTCCATTGACTTAAATTGTCAAACTAAATACTTCCTGGTGGGATTTTTCCACATTAAAAGTACATTTAAGATCAAAGACTTTTAATGTGATAATTTTGGAGGAAATGTTAAGTTTCACTGATGGTGATTTGACGTTGTTAAGGGTGCAATGGGGCTGCTGTGATTAATTAGTGCTGCAGGAAACAGGAATACATCAAGCGCTGAGTTTAAACTTGGAAGATTAACAAAATAGAAAATTTCCTTGAAGCTAAGTCTCAAAAATGACCTTTATATTATTTTAACTGTAATTAGTATGTTATGTTCACTAACATTTCCTTATTCTTTCAATTTGCTGTATAAAAAACATAACAGACAGGCCTGTTTTTGTGTACAGATGCTTATTTTTCTCATGCTGTTTGATGTGTGATGTGTTTCCAGAGTTTCCACCAGAGCCAGACGGTGTCTGCTCCAACTGGAATCCAGCTGCTGGTCTCTAACTGCACCTCAAACCTGATGACATTTACTTGTATAACAGATTGATATGTATTGTTTGTTCTTTTAATGAAGTTACACTCATACAACTACTGGGAGACAAAACACAATTCAAAGAGAGACACGATTATTTCGTAAAGAAGCTGCAAAATGTAAAAACTAAAATACTAGAACAAATTTTTTTTTTTTTTTAAATCACCACACCAGTGATCTGGTTTCTCTGTAAACCCTAGAGATGGGTGTGTACCAGTAGATCAGCAGTTTCTGAAACACTCAGACCAACAACCATGCCACTCACTTTTCTTCCTGTTGCTCAGTTTGAACTTCACAGGCTGTCTTGACCATGTCTACATGCATAAATGCTTTGAATTGCGGACCTGTGACTGGCTGATTAGATATTTGCATTAATGAGCAATTGAACAGGCATACCTAATAAAGTGGCTGTTGAATGTATGTAGTGTGACTTTAGTGGACTATACATTAGTTGATGCTAGACTGTGTATTTTCTTTGTCTTTCTGATGCATGTAGTTTCATAAAGTTTCAAATAAATCCTTCACATTTTATTTTTGTGTGTAAACACTTTTTACTCCACATTAGGCCAATATTTTTGCAGTACTCTTTCCAAAGTCAGAAAGGTTTTTATTCATTGATCACAGAGCTGAAGTGATTGAGTGACTTTGCATGTTTTGACATATGTGAAAAAGGTTTTGATTGTTTGTGTCTTTTGCACAGATGATTCTGTTATGAAAACATTTTTGTTTTGAGAACTGCATTAACAATGGTGAGAATGATATACCTGCTCTGAGAATTGCACAAAAATGATGGAGAAAAACTGTGAAGTGCCCTCTAGTGGAAGGAGGCGTGACATGACTTTATGGCTGCATTGTAACACCTAGACTGCAAAGCAGACTCAAAGGTGAAAATTCCTTTGGGTTCTTGGAAAGATTTACAAATTTAAACTATCTGTGGATTTAAAATTCATAGTACAAAGTTTATTGTCTGAAACTGTTTATATTTGGAGTGTTCTGTCTACAGTCACTGCTGAAAGGGATTTCCTTTGTTGCAGTACCAAAAGTGACCACTGGTACTGGTAATATCAAAGTATGATATGTGGTAACAGAAGCGAAGTGACTTGAAAGCAGATGATAATTTAGGTAGTAATTTGGAATTAGTATAATCTGATTCTGAGAATCTGATTTAGCAGGAAATCATGGATTTAACATCATGTTAGTGCAGTGTGTAGGGACGCTCACCAACTCTACCCTTCTGACTGCTGTTCCCAGATTAAACCATGGTCTGGTGCTGCCATCTACTGACACTGAAGTGCTCAAACACTGAGTCTGCACCACTGCCCACTCTGTCAGGGTGCAGCAGCTATTGCGTATCATGGAGAAAACTCATACTAACAGATATGAGCTTCACAAAATGGGTTCTGTGTTTCTGATCCAAGTACTAACCAGATCCAACCTGCTTATCTTTTGAGATCAGAAGGTATCAGGCATCCTTAGGGTGGCATGTTGTACATATTTTCAGTGACACTGAATTCCTACTGTATAAAGCACTATTTTTCTGAGGATAAATGACTCCTATGTAAAAACCAGAGTGTGTGCCTCATTCAATTCAATTCAATTCAATTCAATTTTATTTATATAGCGCCAAATCACAACAAAAGTCGCCTCAAGGCGCTTTATATTGTAGGGTAAAGACCCAACAATAATACAGAGAAACCCCAACAATCAAAGGACCCCCTATGAGCAAGCACTTGGCAACAGTGGGAAGGAAAAACTCCCTTTTAACAGGAAGAAACCTCCGGCGGAACCAGGCTCAGGGAGGGGCAGACATCCGCCGCGACCGGTTGGGGGTGAAGGGAGAAAGACATGCTGTGGAAGAGAGCCAGAGAGTAATAATAGCTCATTAAATGCAGAGAGGTGTAAAAACACGGTGAGAGAAAGAGAAATACTCAGTGCATCATGGGAAACCCCCAGCAGCCTAAGCCTATT
>VUQS01036837.1:0-11918 GCA_015108495.1 Heterochromis multidens
AAAAAAAAGGCAACCTAAATTCAGTTTATACATGTGTGTATATAAAGGATATTTCCAGTTTTTTAAACAGTATTCTCTGTTAATGTGGTTATTGTGGCTCTCTAGATTATGCAACTTTCCACTCTCCACCTCTGTCGTAGAGATTCAGGGAAATAAGCAGTGGCATAAAACTGTATATATAAAAATTGGCATCCCAGAGCAGGTTTTTTGCTAAGTGCATTAGGGATCTCTATCTGGGGATACTCACCAGCTGAATTATTCAGTTCATTTTTTTCTGTATAGTGTGAACTGACAACAGTTACCTCAGTCTGCTATTCTGCAGCAGTTTAGTTTCACAGATCAACCATCAGATGAGCTCCTATGAGCAGCACTTGGAAATAGTGGGAAGGTAAAACTTCCTTTTAACAGGATGAAACCTCCAACAGAACCAGCCTCAGGGAGGGGCACCTGTCTACTGCTATGGGGAGGTTGGGAGGTGAGGAGGACATAGAGAGACAAGGACACAACACAAACGATCAAAGACTTTCTGTTTGTAGAGAGTACAAAGTTAACATTCTTAGTCACATTAATAGGAATTATACTTTAATAAGGTATTTAAGAGTTTCTCAGCCAAATGTTTTCCAGAATCCATCAGTATGCTGGAAACACAGTGGAGTACCCCTTCTAATATTGTTTATGCTTTATGTATTTTTTTTTTTTGGATTGGGGTTACATTCAGATCATAAGTATCTGGACAGTTACAGTTTTTGTTTGGCCCTACATAAAGTGCCAGGTCTCAACATTGTTTTGAGTTGGTTTACCTCAATTTCAAAAGGAACTTACAAAAGCTGTAGGACATTACTAGCCTAAATATAGTAATATCTATGGATTTTTAACACATTAAGCCCATACAACAGGGGTTCAGAAATAACTGGATCCTTGGCTACCAGATGTTGTTAGTGGAGATGTGTCATTTCAACTTTAGTTCATGAAGCAAAGACCTGGCTCAAACTTGAGTTAGAGGAGAGAAAAATGTAAATGTTCACGTACTTATGGTCTGGACTGTACTTGTGGACAATCCAGCCTGTTTTTGTACCCTTTTTAGATCCGTTACAGTGATTTACATGAGCCTGGTAACTCTTGACTCTGTTTCTCATCTTTTGCCTCCATAATTACAGAATAATTGCCTCGCTATATCTTACTCAACAGGGAGTACTTAACCACTGAAACCGTGAAATAACACACTGGGACGGGATGATCTGCTGAAGTCAGCTGTATTACCAACTCTTGCCTCCTCTCTGATGGGAGAATAGGCAGTGGGGAGGGGAAGCGTCTGTGGGGGGAGAGCACTAGTACGCTCCACCAGTCCACAGCCTGTTCCTGTGTCTGCACAGAGACGAGCACAAAGGCCCCAACCCACATTTGATGCTTTGTGGCCATGGACACAAGGAGAGGCTGCCTGTCTCAGAAAATAGAACTCAATTAACAGTTTTGCTGCAGGCATATTGGAACATTGTTTCATTAATGAGATGAATACAGTCTGATAATTACTTCATCTCAATTAGGAAAAAAGGATACACTCTATATTGATTGTGGCTGATGAGCTTGAAGGTTAATTAGGAACATGATTTTTCAAAAGTCTATGCTGCTCTTTTTGTAGCTGCTTGTTGTTGACATTCTGGTTTAAAGCAGGTCTTCCCATCACAATAAGACCACTTCATTTGTTTTGTTTAGCAGAAATAACCTGCTCTTTCCTAACCTTGAATCCAGCCTGTGTTTAAAGTGTTCTGATCCACTAGAGGGAGCCGTGGTCCTGCTGAAAACCTGCACAGAGCCGTATGGGTTCTTGGACTGACTGAAACGGTTCAACAGGCCCACATTAATGCACCTGTGCAAAGCCAAATGGAACAAACTAACAGTGCATTACCATTAACAATACAAATTACACCATTAGGCACACTTGGCTCACAGGCCTTGTGATGGCTATAAATAGTTTCACTTGGTCTTGGACAATTTGTGCCGTACTTGCATAATGACGGCACTCAAATTAATTCAGGATGTCTGAATGGAGTTCCCACATTGCTGCAAAAGAGAACATTTTGAGCTTTTTTTTTTTGTGATTTGTCTCTTCCCACAGCACCACCTTTGCAAGAGGGGCTGATCAGCAGCTCTGATGTAAGCAAAATGATCTCCTAATCTTGTTTTTTCTGAAGTTGTGTGCAGAATAATGACCTCTTTTTGTCAATGGAAGTTGGCTGGACCTCCCCAAATGGCCCTCTGAATTGGCTTTGGAGCCTTTTTCAGCAGACCATAGGAGACCCAGCACAGTTTTTGCAGCTAGCTGACCTCAAAGTGGTTTCACTACTGCTCCATAAAACAAACAGAGCAGAGCAGAGGCAGCTTGACTGCCCCTCGCTGGGACTGTGGACAGGACCTTAAAGCGCTTGGCCAAAGGGGACCATTATGTGTACTACTTCTCTCTGTGTTTTATGTAAATGCGCCACGCTGCAGTGGAAGGTAAAATTAAGCCAGCATGTCAGAGGCTCTGGGCCAAGAAAACCTCAAGTGTCCCTGATATTTTACTGGAGCCTGGTGCAGATGATAGATTGTAGTTGATGGGAGGGAGAGAAAATGATGGAGGCCATCATCATCATAAAGCATCGCCAGACTGATCCATTAATGCTTTCTTGCCTTCTGGCCTGTTACTCATTGACATTTCATGATGTGAAAAGGATAGTTGAACAAGACAAAGACTTCAGCCACACTAGCAGGTATTTGAGGCTACACAGCTAGTTTACCCCCTCCGGTATCAGCATTACATTTAAGACACAGAGCTAAGCATCCATTTTTATAAAGGACAAGTACCTGGTAATGTTCGGAAAACCTTTGGAAAGCTGTTTAACAAGACTCATTGCTGGCCTGAAATAATTTCTGGAATCCTAAAATACACTAATAATCATCAGATGAAAAAATATTTTGTTAACACACACAAAAAAAAAACAATAAAATCTGACTCAAAAACTGTTGAATACCATGAAATTTCCTACATGCCTTTTACCCCTGTATCATCAGACCAGAATTTCAGTGTTTTGGTTCACCCCAAAACACCTGCTAAAAGGAAAAGCATTCCCATCATCTTCAGCGGTGTCTAAGCAGCAAATATTACTATGCTAAAACACAAACTAAAATGGTGAACATGACTACAGTGAACACCGTACTGTATTTAACACAGACTGTATTCAATTCAATTTTATTTATATAGCACCAAATCAGAACAACAGTTACCTCAAGGTGCTTTATATTGTGAGGTAAAGACCGTACAATGTTTATGTGAAAGATTTAATTGGCTGTAAGTGAATGTGAGTTTGAATGGTTGTCTGTCTCTGCGTTAGCCCTGCGACAGACTGGCGACCTTTCCTGGGTGTATGCTGCCTCTCATCCTGTGACAGCAGGGATAAGCTTCAGCTCCACTGTGACACTGAAATGTTTACGTGGAAGATAATGGATCAATGAAGGGATGTAAAACATGGACATAGCCACTGTGACGTCAATCACACAGTAAAACATACCGTTTATCTTGCTTCTGGACTCTAACAAGGATCATAATTTACAAAATTCACATTGTGTTGTATTTAATAAGGCTTTAAAGTCATTAGAAATGTGCTTAGTGAAGCTACAGGGCAAGTGAGCAAAAAGGTTGCTTTTCATTGTATTTAACTGGACTTCTTTTTGAAACCACGAGTCGCCCCCTGCTGGCTATAGAAAGAATGCAAGTTTACCACACTCCTGCACTGGCCTCACTTTTTAGACCTGGAAGCTACAGAAATGTTTTATTTAGAGTTAATCGTATTTAAATGTGCTTTTCATCACATCGTTAGAAGAGTTTTCTAAGCATTCTGATATGAATTCAGTAAAGTAGTAAGTCCACTCATTATCTTCTGCTTATCCAAAGTTGGGTCACGGGGGCAGCAGGCTAAGCAGGGTATTCCAGACATCCTTCTCCCCAGCCACACTTTGCAGTTCCTCCTAGGGGAACCCGATGTATTCCCAGGCCAGATGATAATCTCTCCAGCAGGTTCTGGGTTTACCCCAGGGTCCCTTCCCAACACCTCCAAAGGGAGATGCCCAGGATGTTCCACATCCCAAAAACCAGCCTGCGAGGCTGAAGGTCCACGCCTTTGCCTACCAACCAGTTCACATTGTACCTGACCCCAAAGCCTGCCCCTGTAGGTGGTGGGTCTACAGGGCAGCAGAACCACGTTATTTTTTCTGGCTGTGCCTGACCAGGCCCCATGGACAGGCCTGGCCACCAGAAACTTGCCTTCGATCTCCCTTGCTGGGCCTGGCTCCAGGAGAGGGCCCCAGTTTTCCACTTCTGGGCAAGGTTAACCAGCTCAAAGAACTCCGTTTCATTAGGGTTTTCTGAATCGCTCATTGTCTGGTCCCCCTCCTGAGACCATTTTGCCACGGGAGACCCTACCAGAGGCTATTGCCCCAGACAACACAGCTCCCGGGATCACAGGAACCCACAAACCCTTCCACCACGGTAGGGTTGCAATTCGTTGGGGGGAAAAAGTAGTAAGTAAATAGAACAAAATTGAACATTGCTGTTTTTTCTGCAGAAAAACAAAAAAAACCCCCAAAAAACCGTTGAACTCAAATGTGATGCTCATCCTAGAGGGTCACAGATTGGGGAACATCAGCGCTTTGAGCTAAATGCTAACGTCAGTATGTTGCAGTCGAGCCTGATGTCATTAGTTTAGCAGGTGACAGTAGAGGGAAAGGGAAGGCGTGTAGGGAATTGATGGTAATGCATTCAGCAGTGTGCATCAGACAAAATATTCTTCCATCCAGATGGTTGGAAGAGTCTTTGAGGGTTTCAGAAATTCTTTCAGAACAGTAATAAGTCTTACTGAATGCCCCAAGCTTTTTAAATATCACCAGAAATGGATGTTTAGCTCTGTGAAGAAAGAAATCACTTGTCACTGCCATTGTGTGTAAAATAAAAGGCATTTACCAAACTATCAAGTGTAGGACCCAGGAGGTTTGGAGTGAGAGACGTTTTAAGGACTAAATGTCAGGAGGTCTCAGCCTCTGCTGTTTCAGATTTTACCATTTTTCTTTTTAGTTGAATTTAATTCTTGCCATATCTAACTGTGGTTTGTTTAGTGGTGAAGTGGTAGGTCAGCTGCTCTACCTCTTTGGTCCACAGTGAAATATATATTTCTTTGTTTTATAGCTGATAACATGATGTGCAAGGAAAAAAAAATGATGCAGGACATTAAATTTAATTTCACAGAAATAACAATTCTCTATCTAATGATTGATAGAGCAGCTGTTGGATTAAATTGAATCAGATAGAGCATCTATCATTTGACTTTTGTTGATGCTTTGACCTTTAATTTAACAAGAGGCTGTCTAAGGTTACAGTTCATTCTGAGGAGGACATGAAACCAAATTTCATGGCAGTCCATCAACTTGTAAAGACATTTCACTAAAAAACACAAAGTTGCTGCCACTAGAGGAAAAGTCTGGGGGATCACCAAAGTAGGGTTCATCCTCTGAGGATGATGTACCAAACTTAATGGTAATGTACAGTGAAGTACAGTGAATTTATTGTCATGTTTAAGAAACCAGTTTGAGATGACTTGAGCTTTGTGACATGATGTGTTATCCTACTGGAAGCAGCCATCAGAAGATGGTCATAAAGGGATGAACATGGTCAACAGCAATACTCAAGTCAGCTGTGGCACTTAAACAACGCTCCGTTGGTACTAAGGGGCCCAAAATGTACCAACAAAATATCCCCCAAATTATTGCACTGCTATCAGCCTGAAGCATTGATACAAGGGAGGATTGAGCCATCCTTTCATGTTGTTCACACCAAATTCTGACCCTACCATCTGAATGTTGCAGCAGAAATTGAGACTCATCAGACCAGGCAACATTTTTCCAGTCTTCTGTTGTCCAATTTTGGTGAGCCTTTGTGAATTGTAGCCTCAGTTTCCTGTTTTTAGCTGACAGGAGAGGCACCCGGTGTGGTCTTCTGCTGCTGTGCCCCATCTGCTTCAAGGTTCGACGTATTGTGCATTCAGAGATGCTCTTCTTCATCCTTTGGTTGTAATGAGTGGTTGTTTGAGTTACTGTTGCCTTCCTGTCAGCTAGAACCAGTCTCACCATTCTCCTCTGACCTCTTGCATCAACGAGACATCTTCATTTTCAAGGCATTTTCTCATCACTGATTATTTTTGGACCATTCTCTGTAAATCCTAGAAATGCTTTCTTCCCCATTCTGATGCTCAGTTTGAACTTCAGCAGGTCATCTTGAACATGTCCACATGCCTTAAATGCGTTAAGTTCCCACCATGTGATTGGCTGAGATATTTGCATTAATAAGCAGTTGAACGTTGAACCTAATAAAATGGCCGGTCAGTGTATATGTTACTTAAGTGAAAACTGTGAGAGACTAGTACTACTGACGTCAACTGCAATCCATCCAATACTTGCTGAAATATTTAAAAACCCAAATGTGCCCCATGGAGACACAATAAAGGATTATTATCCTCTGGGGACCATTAATGTCTTAAGTGATGGACCAACCAGAAGCATACTGTTAACATGGTTTAAAGTACAGAGCACACACACCTCTCTACAGTAATCTATGCAAACATACTGCTGGTTAAACTGTCTTAAAGAGGCAATAGCTATGCATCCTTTTATAGATAAACTTGTAACATTTAAAATTGTATTGTAATAAAGATTAGAGTAAAAAGATTAAATCAGGATCATCTCTGTCATTTACATGTCGAAGTACATGAACTTATTCTTAATGGACATTATGAGCCAGTGTGCACAACAGGGAGATTGACCCCATACAGGAAACTCTCTGATACTCTTAATTAGATTGCTTTATTGTAGTTTGACCTTGGTGGAAGACACTCTACACTGCTCCATCTCTCCCTCCCTCTCTGTATTTCTCTTGCTCTTGGTTGTGCCGGCAGGCTGAGAGAACATTGTGGAGCATGGGCATTTTCTCCTGGAGGGTAGGAGAGAAATGCAATCAGCAATTCAATCGTGGCCATTGTGTAGCAGTGCTGATGAGCTTTGCAGAGTAGATAATGGATTAAATTATTTATCCCCCCTCCTCCTCCTCCTCAGTGCTCATTGTTGCCTCCTCTTTGTGCTGCTACAGCGGTACACAGACGTAGGTTGAAGGCCTCGATCACTCCCTGCCTTTCATAGATCTAATTTTTCTAATTAGCGCCTGAATGAAGAACGGTCTTTCCCCCTTTTACCTCCAGCTTCCACTGTGCCGTTCATTGTCAGATACATTCCATGAGGTGAGCATGTGAACCTATCAGCATCCAATTTAATGCCAGAGAACACCACTGTACCACCACATCGCCATCACTCCTCCCCATACTCCTCTTATTGAAACGCTAAGTGATTTTGATAATAACCTAATCAAGGACAGTTTCTTTAAGTGAGTGAATTAGACTGCAGCTGAGCACTAGCTGATCTGAGATCTGTGACCAATATGTGTTTTCAGTTAGCTGGTGATGATATGGAGGCTCCTGGATTCAAACTGAACCATAGACAAATACATACACAATGGCCACCAGCTGTCTTCATCCAGTTTTCTTACCACTGTAACATGCTGCTCATATTAATCTAAAAACTTAGATTAATTTTCAATCTAACAATGAAAACTTTAATGTGCTTTAATTTTTAAGAGTGAAATTAAAATCAGGAGCATCTCCTAAAACATGAAAAACAAAACAAAAATCAAAGTTGTATAAATGCTTTAAAAATCAAGTGACTCAGAAGCTGACAGAATCCAGTGATTCAACTATTTAAAAAGCTTTAAACTTTTTTTTAAATGAATCAACTGAAGTGCTAAAATCAACAAAAGGCAGTCAAATCTTATCAGATGGGTAAAAGACGAAAGGAATAACAATAAATCATACTGTTTGATATAAAAATAAATATTTTCACATTAATCTCAAAGCAGTTGCTAAAATGAAGCAAAAGAGATTAAGAAGTTGTTTTTTTTTTAAAGTTAGATTATTAAATGATTTAACTGTGATATTTCTTGATACACAGAGTTCTAATTTTGACCTTTCAGAAAATCTTTTACTTCCTTTCATCAGATTCATATAAAAGACAACAGCTGCCACCGTGACGTTTGTTTGTGACTACATTTTGGCTGCCACCATCTTCTTTTCTTTTAAACCAGGCATGGCCACAATGGGTGAGTGTGTAGAGCTGGGGAGTTACAGTATCAGCTAGCATTAATACTAGCAGGTGTACCCAGAATTCACTGCGATGTTAATTCAAATGATCATTTTGGCTAGCTTAGAAAAGACTTAAAATGTAGTCACCAGGAAAAGAGGAGGCGAGTGTCGTCAAGTAAAACCAAGCGATGTCAATCACACAGCCACACCCATAATAAGTATAACAGTTTTTTTTTAAACAATTAAAAGTTTTAACATCTTACCAGTTTTGTTTTTTTGTTTGTTTTTTTTTAACACCAGGCTGTAAACATTTTTTTCCATGCTGGCCTCCCTTTTTAGCCCCAAAGTTTGCTGCTTGCATAACCCAACTGACCTTGAGCTTCAGGGGACTAACTGATGGGCGGATGTTCTCCTTCAGGATTTTCTGGTAGAGCAGAATTCATGGTTTCATCAGTTACGGCAAGTCATCCAGGTCCTGAAGCAGCAAAGCAGCCCCAGACCATCACACTACCACCACCATCTTTGATTGCTGGTATGATGGGTTTTTTTTATGAAATGCTGTGTTAGTTTTATGCCAGATGTAACGGGACGCAAACCTTCCAAAAAGTCCAACTTTTGTCTTGTCAGTCCACAGAATATTTTCCCAAAAGTCCTGGGATCATCAAGATGTTTTTTGTTTTTTTTTTTGGCAAATGTGACCTTAAATGAGACAAGTGAGGCCTGCAGTTCTTTAGATGTTGTTCTGGGTTCTTTTGTGACCCCCTGGATGAGTCGTTGATGCACTCTTGGAGTAATTTTGGTAGGTCGGCCGCTCCTGGGAAGGTTCACTACTGTTTCAAGTTTTCTCCATTTGTGGATAATGGTTTGCTGGAATCCCAATGCCTTAGAAATGACTGATAGATCTCAGTGACTTTGTTTCTCAGCTGTTTCTTTAGATTGTGACATGAGGTGTTGCTTTTTGAGATCTTTTAGTTTACTTCACTTTGTCAGACAGGTTCTTTTTAGGTGATTTCTTGATTCAACAGGTCTAGCAGTAATCTGGCCTGGGTATGGCTAGTGAAATTGAGTTCAGCTTTCAAAAAAATGTGGTTAATCACAGTTAATTCATGATTTAACAAGAGGGGGCAAATACTTTTTTTTTTACAGCACTATATAGTGTTCCCCTTTGTGTCCATGAATTGCTTCCAGTTTTAAAAAGCAACAAAGACTGCAGAGGGAATATGTTACAGAACTGTCACCCAAACCACTGAGAGCAGGCTGATGAGGGAACAGACACATCTTTAGGATTTCAGGTAAGGTGCTAATTATGAATTACTGTTTGGAATCAGTGTTAAAATTAGTCTCAGGATTTCCAGCAAATACAAACTTTGAAAATCATTATATTTGGCTATGAGTTCATTTTGGAAACAAATATTTAAATTTTAATATTATAAATTGCCCTCCAAAATAAAGTTTGACCATATACTCGTATGTATCTTATTCAGGAATCAGGCTGGCTAAGAGAGAAGAAGCTGGATTTTTAGGGTGAGGTCTTAAAATGGTGCGATTCAACATTAAATTCCCAATTTTACAAGAGATGTAACCACAGTACAGGGTGGATTTGGAAGGTAGGGGGAGGTGGGTTGTTGTTTCTCTACTGATGCATTATTTTATGCATCCATGCTCAAAATTCAATCTAATCTTAATTTTTTTTTCCTTCTTTTTTTTTTTAAACTTTGGCGTCTCATCTGGAATTTAATAAACTTTTAACACATTGATTGAATGTTTGGCTGCACAGCATGAGCTTGTAATGAGAAGTAACAGCAAGGAAATAAACAAATCCAGATTACTGGTCCTTTGACAAAAATGTAATCGTTAAATCCTCCATTTTATTATCATTGTAGTATTTTTTTTTCTTTGTTGTCAGATTTGCCTAAGGATTAAAGCTGGCAATATTTTACACTCTTTTTATTGTCAGCAAATCCCATGAAAAGACTGAAATCAACAGTGCAGTCTGTCTGAATACTTTCTGAATTTTACAGCCCCAGACTCACCAGTTCTTACAGAAGAATGCAAATCTTTAAAGCAGGACCACAGAGTTATATTTTCAGTTTTAAAATTGTAAAAGAAATTTCCAAAAACAGCTGGGCTATGTAGTTTTTGGCAAACATAACAAAACTGGACGTTATCAGCCCACTGAATGGCCACTATCGGTTTTTATAAGCTCCAGGCTGTCCTCCTCTACTTACTGGCGGGTTGGCTGTTATGAACAATTTTAATAATTAATAACAACAGAGAGCAAAACATTACGCAGACATCAGTTTTGTAAAGTGCATGTAAACCAGTGGTAAAAATCTGGGTAAGATAGCAAATGTAGCCTTGTAATGTGCACTTGTAATAGGGTGTATTTTAATGAAAGCCCTGGTCTTTTCCCAACCATAACCAAATATGTTTGGTGCCCAAACCTAACCAAAAAGCTTGAGAAAACATCAAAGAGTATAAAAGAAGGAGGTAACAACTGTAACGTTACCCACTGGAGCCCAGAGTTACTGTCATGGAAAGAAAAACAGATGGATGAAGCTTCCAGGTCTGCAAAGTGAAGTCAAGGAAGTGCCTTGAATACCGCCCCAGGGGGCGGTATCTGTCACTGCAAAAAGACTTCCAGCCCTACAGAAGTCAATAGGGAAAACGGCTTTCTGACTCGATATCTGTAAACACTTTCCTGATGAGTTTACGGTTTCAGTTACTCAGGTCATATTGAAGAAAACATTGAGTCCATTTTGTAAAATTTGGTAATTCTAAGTTTCAGAAAGGAGGATTATCTGGGCATTATCCAGGTTTACCAGTTGGCTAACAACGTGTGACTGACAAGGAAGATGAAAGTGCTAAGTAAAAATGCTAGCAAACTTGGTTCGAAAGCTTCATCCATAAATTGTACCATACACATCTGCTAATAAGTTAAAAACTCAAAAAATCCTTCACTCACCAAAACTGAGGGACAGACTTCTTGGACAGTCTGTTAGTATAATTAACCACGCAGCAGCCATATTATTGGTCAGATAATGACATTAAAAATCCCTGACAGGTACCAACAACACACACGTAGCTTTTTTTAGAGCCGTGATGTTGGACAATTTAACATGGGAGTCTATGGGGACTGACTCCCTCTTGGCCATCTATGTGAGACTGGCTACAGGAAGTGCAATTTTTGACCTAATGTTGAAGGCCGACACTTGGTGAAAATGAAAGAAAATGAAAGAAGAGTTGTAATGAAAGTTGAGCCAAAAAGACAAGTCTCAACCTCATGTATCATAGTAGAGAGACTTGCAGATCCATCCACCACCACTCCTCATCCTACAAATGTGGATTTTTGCTGATTTGTATTGTTAACTATTAATGGCCATTCAACAAGGTGTTAACAAAATGTGTGTATCCAAAAGGAGGAAAATAATGTACTTGTGGGGGATTATTTTTAATCCATATACTAATAGACATTTACAAGAACATAAACAGCAGCACGTTGATGTAAGTGGAATTAACCTGAAATAAAATTAAGTTCTAAAAACTTATTAGTAGTATGCCTTCACTATTTACAAAGATGTAGACTATTACTTTAACACTTTCTTATATATATATATATATATATACATATATATATATATATATATATATATATATATATATATATATATATATATATGTGTGTGTGTGTGTATGTATATATAG
>VUQS01036837.1:13382-28259 GCA_015108495.1 Heterochromis multidens
TTTGGGGCATTTTAAAAAAAAAAAAAATTTTTTTTTTTTTTTTTTTTGTAGAGTAATATACTGATATTACATTTGGCAGCATGGACTATAGGAGGGATTTTCATGTTGATAGTTGATCCTGACACCAATGTGACATAAAACTGACCCTTCAGTAGATAGCTTAGAGACTGATTGCAGGTCTGTTGAGCTTTGGATCTCTTCCTTTGCCAAGCGTAGTATGCATGGTGCTGCAGTAAGACCAGCATTTGAAGACTTTGGAGGGTACTGTCTTTTATTCTAACTTTTATTAAGCAAATACATGGTGTGTTTAAAAAAAGAAGTTATGTGCAGCAAAAAAACAAAACAAAACAATTTTGGCCAAGCTAGTCTTCAAGATTGTGTTCCTCTGCACCTCTTGACTGCTTCCAAAGCTACTCCGTGGAAGTCCTGCTCTGACTTTTTGCACATCTGTGATGTGCATTAAGTCTCCTCTACTGTCTCAAAACCATGACTCTTGGGGATGAAGTCGTAGTTAGCCAGATCTTGTGAGTAGGGCCTTCAGACTATGACAATATAAACTCTTCCACTGAAGACTGATGTTTGGTCTTTGGGTTGTAGTGGAGACCCAGGTCATCACCAGTGATGGTCCTCAACATGAAATTTTGTTCAGTTTAATACAGAAGTTGGTGTTCAGTCTCTGGTCCATGGTAAAATTTCCAATGCACACATGCAAATGGTGAGAATGAGACTTCCGGAGGGTGGTCTAAAAGTAGCAGCTGTCTTGGAAATGATCCATAGGTGCACAAGGAAATGACCTTGAAGGGGATGGCAGCCAATTTTATACAGGCAAGTTTTTTTTTATAGGTGCAGTCATGGAACCTTCTAATTGAATCTCATATGTTATTATTCAAATGAAGCATTCATAATATTCATTAAGTAGTATTGAGATAATTACCATATTAAAAGACAGACTGAGCATAATTTAAAAGTGAGACTTATTTGCATTAACATAGTCAATATAAATCCATGTTGGCAGCTGCAGTGAGTTAGTGAATTTTTTTTATTGCAGTCTCTTTGACATAAAAGCTGGATCAGGCTGTTAATTGATGCCTTTAGATCTCCGTCTTTTGTTGTACTTCTATCTCATTTGTCTAGTCCTTGAGCTCTCCTTTTTATCAGCGCACCATCAAAATATGGAGTCATTAATTTGCAGTTCTGTGTCATACAGTTTAATTTGCAGCAAATATAGTCAAAGACTTTCAATAAAACAAGGTGCTGAACTTCTGCGGTTTCTCTTGTGTATGTAGGAGAGCTTACACTGAGTCATTATAATCTCGGCGGTTACTTAATAATACAGATCCATTCATGATGAGTGAGTCATATTAAGACAATTCAAAGCCTGCTAGCTGCAACAACACATTCCAAAGTCTGTGTTTCATGCAGAGAGCAATATCTCCTGCCCTGCCACACCTCCAGCACAGATTAGCTCCATCTATGTGTGTGCGAGGGAGGAAAGGAAAACAATCTTGCACTAACAAAACCATTATTAGTTCATTATGAATTAGAGAGCCACATCTGCAACTAATACATGACCAGGTGGGATTTGTAAAGAGAGTACAGTGTAGAGTTTGTTCCACTAATGCATTATAAACACTGAGCGAACATGTGGCCTTTGAGGTTCTAGTTACACTGAATATGGAGCTCGATGCTGCTCAGATATAATGTTTCTCACATGGGTCAACATTTTTGAATTAAACAATCTGGGATGAAACGAAGCAGCGCCCTTGTTTTTGCTCGCAGACGGCTTTTATTCCTCACTCTGTGCTTTCTGTGCAGTTTTATGACAGAACTCCTTTTTTCTGTGTGTGTTTTCTGTGACTGTGAAGACAAAAGAAGGAGTGCAGCTAAAGAACTCATTTTATTTTAGTCTCAAGATTCATCTAGATTCCATTAAGCTTAGCTGTCCTGTCAACTGTGAGACCAGGAAGGTGGGTAAAAGGCCATTTTCCCAGGCTGCTCAAGCAGATTTTGGCTTGAAAGAGAAGCACCGCAATGAGAGAAAAGGGACATCAAAATTGGCCTCTTGTCATCAGGCCCTGGTATGATCCCATTTGTCTTTCTCCGGGTGATCCGTCAGCAAGCCTTGATCAAAAAGGGATACGTCTTCCAGCATTCCCCCTTTCCAAGAGATGAGTGTCCCTCACTGTCCCTCTGCAATCACTTCCTGTGGGCCAGGAAGCCCCAAACAAAGGCCTGCCTCTTTCTCCTGAGCAGCGGGAGTGCAGAAAAAGAAATACAACTCATATTTATGAGATTATGTCGCATCTCATGTTTCATTGTAATGAAAGAAAGAATTGTTTCAGCTTTACAGAGTTGAAACATGTGACACCAGGAAATGGTTTGGTGCTGTTACTCTCTTGTCTGAGAGAGGGAGTGTCTTTATTTTTTTGGCATGAGAAATAAATGATGATGCTTTTCAGAAACCGGTTGGACAGAATGGAAGCAGCAGGGGAGAAAAGCAACTCGCTGTTTGCAGGACTTACTGAAGATGCAATGTAAATGAACACATAAGAACAATAATAAATGTTAAAACGCACAAAGCATGTTTTGGGTGAACTTTTCCCGAGGCAGCGGTAGCCTGAAGTAGGTTTGTGTGTGTTGGACTCTCCACACCAGCTGGGAAAATCTCACTGCTGAAAAGGAATGAGTAATGTTTTCGCCTCCAAAAACAACCATTTTACTCCCATTTGTTCTGCTAATGCAGCTCAGAGGGCAAAAACTAGATGTCGGCAGTCGCAAGAGCAAGAAAAGAACATGCCTGCTTAGCAAAATATTTCCCATGACAAATAAAGGCAAAAATATACACAGCCACAGGGATGGCTGCCCTGGACGTCTTTGCTCTGGATGCCCAAGTGGGACCACTGGACTCTCAGTGGGATCAGCTGAAGCCCAGCAGTACAGAGGAAATGATTGATAAAAGAAAATGTCCTTGTTTTGACTTTGAGACAACCGATTTTAAATTTACAGAAGGGGAGAAGCTGGGTGTTGATCCTGCTCTGAGAGACATGAAGCCTCATGTTAGCAGATAATTTATACATTTGCTTTAGAAAATACTGAGGCCCCTTCATTTTTGCACTTTGTGTTGCAGGGATCAGGCTTTCCCTTTAATCTGTCACCTGTGTATATACTTTTATAGCATAAGAGCTAAATGCTCATGAAATATTGAAAAATGTAGCAGTACGTAACACTAATTAGATACTAAGACTGTATCCTGTCTTAGTATGTAAGACAGCATACAGTAGTAAATGAATTTTTGACGAGCCTCATCTGTCAACTGAAAAATCTCTCACACAATGTTCTCACAAAGCTGCTTAAGGACTGAAAATACTGTACAAAGCTGTCAACAACAAACTGTTGTCTAGTTTGAGGAATTTAAAATATGAAACATATTTTGGATGAAAACTTTTTTTTGTTTTTGCCTGCTACATAATTCCATATGTGTTATTTCACAGTTTTGTTGCCTTCAGTAATGTTCTACAGTTTCAAACACAGACAGGCAGATAATGGCCAAAGGGCTGAAAACTCTCAATCTGGCCTGAAACATCCTAAAAGAAAAAACAATAACCCTAAAATGAATAAAAGATAGGACTGTGTTACTGAATCTCCAGGTGAAAAACTGCAGTGAGTCTGTACCATAAACTGTATGTAAGATGGACATAGATACCATAACATTACCCATTGGCTTTGGATGCTGAATTTTGATCTTTAATCTTTGCTTTGAATTTGGATTGTCTGTTCCACACAAGACATGTTGGGTGTCATATAATTACAAAACGGTGCCAACAACACAAACATGGCCGAGAGGTCCAGTTCAGTGTCAGCAGATGTGAGGTCTAGCAGCTGCCTGTGGCTACAGCTGCTTGTGTCAGCCCACCTGTCAATCAATGCGGCCATGCCCTTAACTCCAGTAACCAGGTGGGTGACTTATAAAAACAAAAGAAAATCACTTCTGTAGAATATGGGGGGAAAATAACATAATTATTACAAGGTTATAAACATGCTTTTTACTGCTTTAAAGTTGGTCATCTTAACATGGGAGTCTGTGGTGGGGACTGACTTTGGTTTTGGAGCCAGCCTCAAGTTGCCACTAAATTCCGTGTTCAGTCTGGATGGGTGCCACTTTGTCTGATTCCAAGAGAGACATCTCTAATTATTTAGCTGAGCAAACATTTTCTGTTATGATCGTCGTACATATCCCGACTGATGGACCTCTAAATTGTGCTGCTTGTTTCAACATCAGGCTTAACAGCAGACTTTGATGGGCTTTCAAAGACAGGTGGCTATCTCAAATTATCTAATATTAATGTCTTCGTGTATAAGACAATGTGTTTGTTCATTAATAGCAAATATTAGCCTAATATTTTCTTGATTCATTGATGCCTGGCTGTTTATTGACTTTAAAGGAGCATTTGACACTACAGATCACAGATAATTAATGAGAAAAATGGAGAAAAAATGGTATTAGATAGCATACTCGTGGCTAAATGGTACCACATTTTCTGACAAAAAAATCTTATTTCATGAAACAATGACTCAGGCCCTCGGTGCTGACAAATTGGCTAGCAAGCTGTTATGTCTACCAAATTGATAAAGTTCAACATAATTAAGTACTTTAGTTTTCATGTTTTAATTCAGTCCTTTGCTTACTGATCTCAGTGAGCATGACCCTCTGCCCACCCTCAGCTCTACAGACAGCAAACATAAACAAAACTCTTGAAGGAGGCGTGTCCAAACTTCTGAATGTAATCATAATTATACTGTGCTCAACAGCCCACATGATGTGGTACTGATGCAAAGACCTTATTTCAAAGATTTTCCTTCATGTCTGCCAGTTTTGTTAGAACTGCTTTTTGATTTAAAAGTATTTGCACTTTAAAATAAGTTCTTATTCTCAGATAAGACATTTCTTAAGAAACTAGATTAGCAAAAAGAAAACTATCAATTTTAGATCCACAAAAGTAACTGGTAAGTAATTTTGCAATTTTCTAACTGCTTGGGTAACCTGAGCAGATTATCTGTCACTATATCTCAGTGTAACTGAAACACTGCAGCAGGTAGTTTGCAGAGATGTTAAGATGTAGCTGCATATATACAGTTTAAATGAGCCATTTGATATGGATTGCTCAGTAACTAACGTTTAAATGTACAAAGTAGTTAAGGCTGCAGAACAGATTTGCCTTTTGTGCTTTGGAATTTGAGGGTCAAATGTTGGGGTGACTCCACTCAGTGGGAGGAGGTAAGATGTTTATTTTCTATAATCAAAAGCTTTCCTTCAATGCTATTCATTAAGAGCATCATAAAGGAATTTCTTCTGTGACTCTAACATGGTGCACATAAGGTCTCCTTATGTCTGTGTACTACATATAGAAGAGGGCACTCTCAGCTCAGGGAAATGAACATACTAAAAAGGCTCCACACAGAGAAAAGCATTAGGGGCAACGGCAGTAACATTAAGAGGTACTCTACTTTTGCATCCAGTTTTAAGGTACATATGTTGTACCATTTACTGCTACTCAACTTTAGATTTAAAGGAATAGTTCAACACATTGGGAAGTACATCAATCTGCCACAATCAACATTAAAACCACTCAGAGGAGAAGTGAATAGTATCAATCATTTTGGCACAGTGCAGTGTTCTCTCCTTGGAAACCTTGGGTCCAAGGAGAACACAAAGTAGATTTTACTTTGACACACACCTACCTAAACATTATTACAGACAAAACACACCCTCCCATAGCAGCAGCTTCCTAACATAAAAAAACTCCTCAGGAACAGTTGGAGGAACACAACAAAGAGTCCAAAATATTGATTCGGGCTCCTAACAAAGAACTGGATGAGAAGATTGATACTGCTCACATCCTTTTGTGGTAAACTATTAAACTACTACTAGCAGCTGGTTAGCTCAGCTTAGGAAATGGGGCTGAAACAGCACTACTATTTTGTTTTTCCCATCAGTCACTTCCTAAAGTCTCTGTTTGTTGCCTAGTAAGCTCACATTGCATCCAACCCAAGAGATATACCAGCATATAACCACAACTGGTTGTTTTAATCATTTCTTTTTGTTTGCAAGGGCTAATATGCTAATTATCGAGTTCTAAATACGCAGGTAGGGAGGGTCGTGTACTGACATTAGACAGAGTTGGGCAAGCTGTTTTCCTTAGTTTCCATTCTTTATGCTAAGCTTTTAGTAGTTTATGATTTAGTGCAAGGGTATCAAAGTGGTATAAACCTTTTTTTCTGACATCACAAGAAAGTGAATTTGCAATTTTCCCTAGATGTCTTAGTAATCCAACTCAACGTGCTTTTTTTCTATCAATTCAACTTGCTAGCTACTGTTTAAAATGAGCCCCTACTCATTAGATACAACAATAAAATTCTGCTTCCATATTTCCATCTGTGATGAAGATCAAAGTTTGGCTAAATAATGAGGAAAAATCAAGATGAATGTGTCTACACTACTTATTTACAAATAGTTGGTTCATCATAATAAACAACTATTCAGTTTTAAACCAAGGGAAGAGGATGATGACGATAATGATGATCATAACTGCTGTAGCAAAACAATTTCCCAATTTCTTATCTTACAGTAAAATACGGGAAGGAAAGAAGAGAGCACAGTGGTATGGTAACACTGAAAGAGTCAAAAAGTAAGCTGTAGAGAACTTGATTGGAATATGGAAATGAGTTCATTTGATGATAATACATATGATCTTTTACCTAATAAGGTTTTTAGATTTGAGTAGTATTTGTTATTACAAATACATAAATAAAGAGATGGGGGGCATCACTAGTAGGGATTTAGGCCTAGACTATAAAGCCTGATCTGCAAGAGTACCCTCCTGCCTCCACTGCAAGATGTCTGTGGGTGCAGACAGGGGGCAACAAGAAGCCTAGGTGGCTCAGGAAATCATCATGGTCTTCAAGACGTGAAACTCAAATAAAAACTCTTTTAATCTCGCCTTGAGTTGAACTAGAGCCTGTGTGAATCTGGGCTTTTAGTGAGTGGTGAAAATGCACCATTGTTGAGGAAAGAAAAGAAAACAAGAGTTTGTATATTGTTTTCATATTTGCTGAAATTGTAATTGAAACTAAAAAGTAAAAATGAAATCGCCCATCCATACAGCAAACTGACAGATTAATTGATTGATTGGTTTGCTTACATCAGTTATATGTTTAAACACAGGAGAGGAATAGACTCATATTATTAATCATAAAATTGTAAGACACAAACAAAATGCTGATATTTCACCATCAATTTAACTCATATTTTTTTCTGTGAAAGTCAAACATTCCTTTTGGTCTTTTAAATCTATGCAGACCTGTCCGCTCAGTCAAGTGGAGGAAGGATTATTGTTTCATTGCCTTACATTGATTTCTGTGTTGCCGTGTGTGCACCCGCCTCAAACATCCTGGCTACAAATGCACAACACCAAAGGGTGTGTTTTTCTTCCACCCATTGATTTTTTTGTTGAAGCATTGATCTTGCCTCACTTATCCTCATCACAAATCAAACAGAAAATAGAAGACTCTTTCAGTGACTAATTGCACTTTGTGACACGTCACCCGGTTTCCTCAGCAAATCTGATGGAGCTTTCATTTTTGATGGAACTCAAAAAAATATATAATAGTCCAACCCCTCCCTCCCTACCAGATGATGTTTTCTCCCCCTCTGAGGAAAGCAGTGGGAGGCTGAATGTACCCTCTTATCTGCTTTCATCACAAGCAACCTTAGCTGCTATAAATGAGGCAGGGCAGTAGAGCTTTGCAATGGTAAATAGGGTGTCTGATTGAAAGATTGGCCCACCTTGCCGTGACTGTCAGGAGGCCTCATCCGAGCGCAGGCAACCACAAAGCTCCCCCACTTGCCACTCCGTGCCGCCCAAATAGCCTGGGACGGGACCCGTGTCTGAGGAGATTGCTTTCGGGGCGCAGCGACTGGACCCTGATAGAAGAACACTTATCTCTGGGTAATTACTCTCTGTGCACAATGAATAAAATGAAAGACAGCTCCATAATCTAAGGTCTGGCAAGCTCGAAGATTACACAGCCACTCATATTATTATTCACCAAGATTAATATGCAAAGATGATAAACAAGTGAGGTTATCTTTGGCTTGTCTTGATATGGAGTGAGAGCTGTTCAGATTTATTTTATGTTGACATTTATTTCAATTTAATTAGTGGTAAATGTGAAAAACCATCATTTTACTGGATCTGCAGTACTCCTTTGACTCTGGCATGTACACTTCAGAGAACGTCTACCAATCTAGGTCACATGCACACATGCAAACCAAGAATGCAGATTTGATTTCACTTCTCAGGAAGGTGAGAGTGTCACTCCATGCTCATGGATATTTGTAACTCTCTGTAGTCCATCGTCTTTGTGGAGGGTATAAGACTTCCCCACTCCATTGTTGAGCTTTGTAATTGGCTGTGTGTTCATGACAAAAGAGGCTCATGGAGGGACTCTGATGAGAAACTGCCTCAATCCAGCTCCTCTGTTTCTGGATGGGCTTAATTAGAATTGCTGCAAAGACCCTAAGGGTCTGGAGAGAGGGCCCATTTCATTTTCCTGTTGTCTTTTGTCGTCCTCACATCGTCTTCCCTAATTATTTCAGAGCCAGGAAAATCTGCTCAAAGGATTGGGTAAGTGTCTGAAGAGGTCAGTCTCTTAGATGACTCAGAAATGTACCAGCAGAACTGAGGAAGAAGTAAAGTTTGGAAGAGAAAACACTAATTGCATTGGGGTGCTGCAAAGGATAAATATGCTTCGTGTACAATGTGTCTGTTCAACCAATACAACATAACCAATTATATCAGAGATAAAGATCAACATTGTGCACAGTGGTTTAAATGGCTTTGAAGACTGGAATTCAGCATTATAGCAGATGTAGCCTAGAATAACCACATACAGTCTACACTAAATACACGAACATTGCTACCTCTAAATAATGCTAACCCTGACGTACAAATTTATCTGTGTGTGTGTCAATAATAATGACTGTATAAAGCTACTTTTTTCTACAATTCTTATACTATAAACTGACCTACTTTTGTCCGGTCAGATTATAGCTTTTGGTTGTCTAAATTTAAAGGATTGTTAGCTAAACTAGAAGCAACCGTTTACTTTAGATATTCTACACATTATACATTAGTAGTCTAAGACATTCAGAAATGTGTTAATTTTACAACCAGCTTTTTAGCTCATTTTAAAAGGGGCAACAGTCTCGGAAGCTGGGAATTTGACCACTGACTGATCCACAATGCACTGAACCCCTAACCCGGACCGATGTGGCTGTTTCAGGCTAGGCCCAGCTGGGCCCATGGGCTAAGAGCCATCCACCAGATGCTTCCCCTCAAGCCCCAACCCTGGGTCTGGCTCAAGGGTGGGGACCCAGTAACCCTGCACAGGGTAACTGTGTCCCTTGATCGTTGTTTTCTCATAGGGGTTTTTTAAAAGTATCTCAGGGTCTTATTTACGAGTGAGGGGAGACTGGAGCGGGAAATTGACAGACAGATTGGTGCGGTGATGCAGATACTATACCAGTCTGTCATGGTGAAGAGAGAGCTAAGCATGAAAGCAAAGCTGTTGATTTACCGATTGATCTACATTCCTACCATCATCTATGGCCAGGAGCTGTGGGTAGTGAAAGAGAAAGAATGAGATCGCAATTACAAACAACAAATATGAGCTTCCTCTGACGCGTCTGGGATCTCCCTTGATGAAATTGGTCATTCGGGAGAGTCTCAAAGTAAAGCTTCTACTTCAGGCATCTAGCAAGGATCCCTCCTGGGCGCCTCCTAGGACAGTTTCAGGCATGTCCTACCAGAAGGAGACTCCAGGGCAGATCCAGAACAGACTGGAGAAAGTACATCTCTCAGCTGGCTTGTGAATGCCTTGGTGTCCCCCCTGGAAGAACTTGCGGAGATGGCTGCGGAGAAGGCGGTCTGGGCTTCTCTTGTTAGACTACCACCCCCACAACCCTTACCCAGATAAGAGGTAAAAAATGACTGGATGGCTGGTTGGCTGGTTTTAAAGGGACTAAACACATAAACAAGCCTCAAAGATCTAGGAATGGCTAGTGCAACACAATGCGTGTATTAGCGTGATTCAGAGTAGCCTACAATTAGACATTAGTAGGACGAAACAGTATCTGAGCAGAAGAGATCAGATCTTTGACTACACATTTATTGTGGCCAAAAGAATTCAATGTCAGAATATGATCGCAATATTGAGGAAAAAAATTACAACAACAAAAAAAATAGGGATATAGGGATACATTGCAACTTCCTCACAAAAAAGTCAAATTTCTGGACACATACATGCAACATGTGGATGCGTGGAGTGAAAACCTCCGGGCATCAGCAGTCCCTCACTGTGCAATCTGGATCACAGAATTTCTCCTGTAATGAAAGAGGCCACAGTGCCATTACTGTACACAATATGAGCCATTCAGAGAAACTGTTACTTGGAGCAGTTAGTCACTTGACATAAATAGCCTTAAGAGTAACAATTTACCTGTCGAATTTTGCGTGCAAAGCCAATCACATTTGTTCCTGTTGCACATACTGCCTGTACTGTAGTAGAAAGCTGTTTAGTGGGGATGTTGCGCTGTATGAGGGTGATAGGAGTAATCAAGGAGAGGAGGGGGCTTCTCCATAGGAAGTTCCTGCAAACAGAGTGCACCCACTTTTTAAACCCCATTTGTCTTGTTAATGCTCCCCTCTGATTACCTGATTGCACTGGATGACTGTGGAGAAATCTGATTGCGTAAAATTATATAGAGCAAACTTTTGATTGGGGAGGGATCTGGCGAGCTTGCTGCCACCATTGACAGGCTTTGTGAAATTTGGCCTCGCTGATTTGAAATCAGCTAAGTGTCACGTCCCATAATTGTAATCAGAACTTAATTTTTCATCCTTGTTCTCTTTTCACAGCACAACTTTTCTCACGCAAACTTTTAAAGCTTGAACAATACTGCAGCTATGTTCTACATACAATAACAAAGCTTAAAAGGGATTGTCCACCAAGACCTAATCCCCACCTTTATGGGTAAATGACTCGATGTTCTGCATGTGCAAAGCTCTGTCTTAAACAGAGCATATAATCAAATCATTAGTTTCCTCTCCACAGTTTACACATATTACCTTAACCATATATACAGTAGATTTTTCTGCCTTTTCTCACTCCATTTTGCACTTGAAAGCATTTTTTTCAAAGGACTGAACCTCTGCTTGGCCTTCCTGTCACCTGGATCAAAGCTGTTTAAATTCATTCTAAGTAAAAATAGATTTAATTCATCTTTATGCATCAGCAGCTGAAACACACAAGTGGAATTTTTACATAAATGTTTTCAAGATAAAAAAAAAACATTTAATGTATCAAAAGACTTATTAAGGTTATCAGTCCTCAATCATGCAGTGCATTTTTGTTATGACGGCTTTATTCATTTCTCAAAGTCAACACTGGAGTCTAGAAAAAAATCTACAGTGCAGTATAAGTTAATAGGCAAAGCTGAATATTTCTTCTTTATTAGATTAGAAATTCAAGGTAAATTAAAGGTAGGGTGATTTTTTTTTTAACATTGGTGCTGGTGACATTTCAATGATTGGAACATAGTCAAAGGTATTCACAAATCTATACTTCCACAACATTGCATACTCTTCATTAATTAACTTCCTATTGATTGCTGACCTTGCCACTTCAACTTATTTCCAATTCACACATCGGCTTACAATTCAGCCAATATGTGTTCCAGTAAAACAGAGTGCAGGAGAAGGAAGAAGTGGTGAGGTCAAGTGGAAGTTAATTTAATGTCAGTATGTTCAAAAAATGCAAGTTTTGATAATGGATTTTTCAGAAATGTAAAGTGCAGGTTTGAGCTGAAGGACCCGTCCAACTGCAAGCTCAGGAGGCTGGAGGACATGATGGATTCTTTGTGGAGCTGACTCTGTCGCTGGATTTTACTCATGAGCAGAGCTCAGTTTTCAAACTGAAATGTCACAGCCTACAAAAGCAAAAAATCTGATAAATAGGTAGATTTCTAGTAGTATAGAATGCAGGAGTTTCTTGTAAACATACCACTTTAACGGCCAGCAAAACATTCTCCATGCCAAAACACCAACAGCAACCTGATGACAAAAGTCAGTTTGAGTGTATTAGCTGATCTATAGGCTGAGTAGAAATCCTGAAGACTTCCTCCCCAGTCATCATTTGCCCAGTTCTGGTAAGCTTGTGCCCACTACAGCTTTAGATTTCTATTCTTGGCTGACAGGAGTGGAACCCAACCTGGACTTCTGCTGTTGTAGCCCATCCTGCTTAAGGCTTAACATATTTTGCAGTCTGAAATGCTTTTTTCCCCTCTTCCCAAGTTCTGAGTTACTACAGGCTCTCCAACCAGTCTTCTTTTACCCTTCATATAAAAAGCGTTTTCCTCCCCAGAACAGCTGCTCTGCTTTGTGGAAGTTATTTGAGGCTGTTGTAGGTGAAGATCACAGAACAGCCAACCTATGTGAAACTGGCAGTCATACCTCAGTCAAAGTCACTGACATCACATTCAGCTGATAATTGCATAAACAGGAGGAACAGGTGTCTGTTATGAGGTGCTTGAAAAATGTATATGATAACTATTAAAAGGTACCGTGTGTAAAATCTCACCACTAGATGTCAGTAGACTGAAAATAATAGTCAACTGCATTCTGTTTTCTTACCCCTCTCAATTCAAGTGCATAATCCTAGCTAAGGTGGCCGCTATAGAACAAACAACTCTGCCCACCGTTCATCAGTAGTGAGTGTAGGCTGTCAGTCCACCGCTTACCTCAGCTGTCAATATGCTGAATGTCCACATGTATTTACTCTGGAGGAGGCTGTAAAACTTGAAAGGAGTCCAGTGTCAGTCAGTGTGATTTTTAGAACACTTGAGCCTAACATTAGCTGGCATGATGTTAGCTTATAGTCAGCTGTTGTTGTTGTTTAGCTAGATCTTGTCAGCTGTCTGGAGACTAGAAGGCCGCACGTCTAATCTGCTGACAATAAGTAATTGCAACAATATTGGGAATAAATAAGCATGTTGAGCCATGTTTTTGTGTGTTAGAGCCCTGACTTCAGTTCAGGAGACGGACCAGTAAGAAAAAAAAAAAACTGTTATGATGAATGATCTAGCAAACAGTTGCCTCCTAAGTCTTCCAGATGTATTTAATCTTCTCTAAAAGGAACACATAGAAGATTTTCTGATCTGACACTTAAGTGTTCTATGAGAGCTGGGGATAAACCAGTACTTTGTAAAGGTCAGGGAAACACCATGATAAGGTTAGATTATAGTAATGGGTGCTTTTGCCGGCTGTTGGATTGAAGCCAGAAACAAACAGTTGTCTTTTCTGGTATTTGTGACCCATTAATCCCAACATCATCCCTTCAGATGCCACCTGAGTGTCACAATTACACACATTGTGTCTTTGGCCTCAGCCTTGATGCACCAGCCACAGCAATACTGGCCACCAACAGACAGCAATTCTCGTTTCTAGACAAAGTCCACATAAGGGTCACTAAACCTTTGTGTTTTGCACTTGCACTAAAAAAACTACTTGGTTAGGTTAGGAAAAGATTGCTTTTTCAGTTGAAATAAGCCCCCCTCACACTCCTTTTGTGTTAATAAATGACAGGTTAGAAGAGACAGCACCATTTCACTAATGCCATAACTGCCACGTCACATACTACTGTCAAAGGACACCTTGTGTGTAACCGAGACATGCCGGCAGCTTTGACAAAAATGACATCATTTTACGCCACAGGAATGGGAACTGCCTGTCAATCCACACTGAAGATAACATTTGATCCTTGGTAGCTATAAAATAACATCTGCAACCTTCAGATAAAACTGTAATAGAAAATATGCCTGTGCTGTACACCGCGGTGTCTACAACTGAGTACAAGTGGCCCAAGTCTGTCATCAGAGAGAGCACCTTCAATTTAAAGAAACAGATCACACACACCAACCAGACAACAGCAGGAGACAGACCAACACTTAACAGCTGCCCTAATCCTGAACATTTGCATAAAGGAAGCATCAAACAGTCAGCTGGGCAGCCCTGTAACACTCGCACAGCTCCTGACATGTTGAATCTTCCCTTTTCCCATAGTCCGTCTATGCTTTCTCCTTGTTGACACCGGATCTATAGCTTTAGTCATTATTACGTGATTTAATTGGCTAATTTACACAACAAACAATTTTATCATCTGTTTACTCCAATATTTTAAAAACAATAATATGGTCCACATGAAAAAAATCTTAAGACAATGGTCCTCCATTGGCTTCAGGGTCCTGGGCATGTGCTAGTGTGGTGGTCCATCTATGGCCATAGGTACTGACCTGTTATCTTGCTGTTTCAAAATAAGAGCAGCTTGTAGATAGTTTCTTTGTAGAAATTCTTGGAATAGCAAAAAGGCTGCAAGTGCCAAACTACGCTGTGCATACGGCAGCATGTGCAATTTCCTGTATTTAGGACAGAGTTGGGTCAACAAAGTCGGAGCCTCAGATCATTTAATGTGGTTTTGTTCAAAAAAGAAACCGCAACAAAGCAGACACTTGTTGTTGATTCAGTGTGCCTTTTTATGGAGTGAGGCTGTGTAAGCTGAGAGTGTCCTGTAAGACATACAAACTGACAGACCCTCTGCTCTGCACAGAGGAAACACCCTTGTAAACTCAACAACTCCTCAGCATTTTGGACTATCTCCATGTGGCATTCTTTTTTGACTCCTGAGCCTCCAGCCACCTGCACGACTCGTAATAAAACTGTCACAAATGAATGAAAGTCTGGATGAGGGGGAGGGGCAGCGGGG
>VUQS01036837.1:31273-46447 GCA_015108495.1 Heterochromis multidens
TTTAAAAATTTTAAAAAAAAAAAAAAAAAAAAAAAAAAAAAACGGAATTCAATATTACTTCATGTGTTTTTTCCTAGTTCCCACTTGCTTTAGAGTTTGGTTCTTTCCCCAGTGTCCCATCCTTTTGTGTCTAGTCTTCTTTATTAAGTTTATTCATGTGTCTGTGTCGTCCCTGTTTAGTTATCACACTTTCTGTTTTATTTTGAGAATCTGTGTTCTTTTAGTTTTGCTTCCTTTGTTTCATCTCCTGTGATTTAGTCCACCTGTGTCTTGTTCTCCCCAGCTGTCTCCACTTCCCTAATTACCCTTCTGTGAATATATTGTCACTGTCTCCCCACACCCTTTGTCAGAGCGTCTGTTTAGGTTCCAGTGCCTGTTCCCCAGCCCCTCTGTTTCTCTAGCCCAGTGTGTCTTCTTGGAGTTATGTTCTAGTCAGTGAATTTTTCTAGTAATAGTTTTATAGTTTTCTGTTTCCCCTCTTTGCAAGTTACGGGTCACCAGCCTGTATTCAATAAATGGCTCACTTTAAGTTAAACTGTTTGCCTCCTCACATCAATACCTACAGACCTATGACGGTACAAATAGCTGCTGTTGTAGGATCATATATTAATGCTTATGGAACAATAAAACTGTTACAGAAAAAGACAACAGAAAAAAATCAAATAAAGTTGCCTCTAAGAATTTATATATTTTTTTATTAATCATCAGGGAAACGCAAAGACATTAGACGCTTCTACTGTTGGCACAAAGAGGTCCGAGGGATCTTCTAGGAATGGTGACGCTATTTATGGTTATTTGATTGGTCAGTAAGGGATGATTTCGTACCTGTTGATCTCAAACCTGGAGCAGCATAAGTTACCAAGATGATATACCCCGATAAGAAGTGAATCCACTTCTTAGAAAACCCAGGGTTAACCCTGAAGTTACCTGGATAAGATGAAATCCTACTTTGTGATACAGGCCTCTGGTCCCCATAAACCTAAACTCGGCTTCTCCTGTCCATCCACTTTGGCGCATACAGGTTTGCATGATGCCATGAAAACAGCAAATGAGTGCAAGAAGGCATCTTTAATGTCCTGATGATTAACTTTAACCACAAAAGATGCCTGTCAAGCAAACATTTGGACAAACAACCAATGATGTCAATTTTTAAAAAAAAAATTTATTTCAAAAAAGTTAAACTTTCATCACCCAGCTGAAAGTCCTTGGAGTATTCAGTACAATAGAGCCAAAGTAATGCATGTTAAGGTCTTTTACTCAAACTCAGCCAACACCTGAACCCTAGTGCATGTTTCTTTCCAACATCAGTTTCCCATGGCCTTGACACTAAACAGAGACACTTCCCTGCTCACTCTTTCATGTCGGAGACTTGGTGTCTCTCTGGGAAGAATGCCGCTCATCTGAGATGTCTGCAGGTTGTCAGAAAAAGAGGCAGAGGAGCAAGGGGAAGGTGAACCCCAAGGCAGTCCCAGGACAAACAAGAGAGGCATCTGTGAGTGGAAGCCATCGTCAGTCATCCTAAAGAAATTATCCACTCCGCCGTGTCCCACTGAACAACAAGGACCTGCATGATTGGACTGTGGTCTCCTCACAAAAAGACAAAACCCTCTTTCATTATTGGCTTGTTTTAATCACTGCTTTTCTCCACTTGTTTCATTTGAAGTTTTAGATGAATCAGTAAAGACGGCACAGGTAGACTCGGCCCTGTGCGTCACTGAAAGAAAAATGAGCAAACTGAAGTAGAAGAAATGCCACTCCCGAAATAAACAGCCAAATCTAAACAAAGAAACAGGGCTGTCACTCATGCTGCTCTGTACTGTATCATAGAGACTGTAGAACAGTATGCAGCACAGAGCACATCGCTGTAAATAAAACGGGAAAGAGCAGTCATTCAGTAAAGTGGGGTTAGAGCCAAATGAAATATGCTCCCAATTATTGCAATGGGTGTAAGGAGCTAATAAAGTGAATGTCCCTACAAGACACTGAACCCTAATGGATCCCAACTAATTTGCTTTGACTGATGAATTTCCCGCTCCAGTTGCGTGGGGTTGAATAATTATGAAATTTATCACAAGACATTGAGACTCATTAAGGATTCGCGACATTTCATTAAAGCAACGTTGTTAGAGGCAGCACATGGTGTTCTGTTTGTGTTTGTTTGTGTGCGCATGCAGAGAGTCTGAAATGGTGTGTAGAAGCAATTATCCAACGATTAAAGCACTTAAAGGAAAGGCTGTTTTTGCTTCTCTGTCATTTAGTCTGAATTCCATCATTTCACGTCTCTCGCTTTTTTTCTCCCTCTCCCATCACTGAAATGTTTTCTGGCTCTGTTGTGCACATTCATTACTGTCAAGGGCTTTGGGTGCATTTGGAAATGTGCACTCTGATCCATCAAAAAATGTACAAAATCCATTACATTTATAGGAAAATGTCATGACAGACTAGATGGTTTCATTACACAGCTTAACGAGGGATGTCTAGCTCTCAATCCTGACCTGTACAGACTTATCACGGTTAATTTAAAGGCGCAAAAGTCCCCTTTTGTTTAGAAAAGCATCAAATGACGAAACTTTTGTTGAAGCAAAGGTACATTTAGGTGTCGTGTGAGGCTGTGAAAGTGGCAAAGCATCCAATAGTAAATACAAATAGAGAATCACAAATACAGGACAAAAAGGAAAGGAAATAATATCTAGAAGCAAAAATCCCCTTATCCTCTGAAGATTGATGAACTACATGGAAGTAGCCAGTACTGTCTGATGTAGTAGACTCCCCTTTTCCCTTTAAATAGATTTGAAATGCAAAACTTTTCGGATTGAAGGCCTTCAGCTTCTGCTGCACCAATAGACAGCCCCAAAAATCTCTTAATCCATACCATACTATACTATACCATACCAACTTAATTTATGAAGTACTTTAAAAACACCCACAGCAGATACAAAGTGCTGTACACAAAAATGAATAATACACTGAAAACAAAAAAGTAAAAACAACTATAATAAAATAAAAACAAAAACAAGCAACTATGATACAATAAAAACAAGTAAGATCAATGTCTTATGCTGGGTTGAAGACAAAGGAGTATAAATGTGTGTTACGATGAGTTTTAAAATCCAGCATAAAGAATACAATGTAGGGACAATGGTAAAGAGGTGTAAATACAGGTGTAATTTTGATCTCAGCGCTGGAAACAGGCGACTAGCATTGCTGGGACACTTTGTTTTAAAAGAGTAGTTTCAGAGGGTCTTGGGTGGTTAGTCGAGTTAAACATTAAAAACCAGATACAGGTTACCATTGGGCAACATAGGTTTGCAGCAAAAGTTAATACCATCACAGTAAATATATTGACAGTAGTAGTGCCAGAAACACTATCATAGTGTTATTTGCCATTAGTCACATTAATAACCCTCAGAATAAGAGAGACATGGAGTATTTTAGCCCTCAAAACAGATGTCCTAAAACACTGACGTGAGGGCAGCAGCTCAAACTCCTGAGTGGATGGTTCAGTTTATCCCCCAACTCCTATTGGAAATATCTGAGTCTTTAGTTGCTAAATGCTCGACAATGTTCATTAGATAATTCTTCATGTTTTGCGCAGGGCAGGTAGTGTACAATGACTTTAGCATTTTGTTTTCTAATGAGAGCAGTGAGGCTGAACCAAAGAAGTAGGGCTCTGGGCCAAAACAATGAGCTTTATTTACATCTGTGTTAAGTACCTTGCAGTGGCTTAAATTAAATATGATGCTTTCAACCAGAATATCCAAGTTTGTATCCCGTGTGGAAATAGTGTAGGTAAAGATCATTGCATGGATTAAAACAGACCCTTTCACCACCCACTTCTACCTTCTTCTCCATTTTCTTTGTTAACACAGTGAATTCTGTCCTAGGCTCTGGTGATGAAACCGCTGCCTTTTTAAGATGGTCGGACATTTTTATATCCATTTACTCACATAATGACAAGAATTTGCCTACATAAACTATTGTTTTCTTTTAAGAGGGGTTAATCTCCAAATATTTTATGAACTTTTATTCAATGGAGGTTACATATCTGTAAAACTTTCCTACAACATAAGCATTTTTTTTTTTTTTTTTGGTACAGCCAGTGAGCAAAACATTCCAGTATGTAATGAGCCAGTAGACAGTATGACATCACCAGCTTCATCTTGAAGCCTCAGTTTAGCAGTATGTTGTTTTTTGGAGACTGAAATGACCATATTTGTAGGAGAGTGTTTAGCAGATGAGCAAAATAATCTGCTAAACAGCAAGCTGCATCTGTAAACTGTACATTACTAAACACTAATAACACTAGTAAAAAACTGAAATTTCACTCACCAAACTTGAAGCTGGATGGTCTCTACCACAAAGCAAGTATAGCAATTCATCAGATAACTGCATTAAAATGCTGCATACGACACCAAGAACACAAACATGGACCAGAGGTCCAGTTCGGTGACTTGAATTATTGTGATCAGCTCCAGCTGCCTGTGTCTGAACACCTGATAGTCAAAGTTGCCACGCCCTTAACTCCAGCATCCCAGTGGATACGTTTTTTTTTTTTTTAAAAAGTCACACCTATAGAAGCCAAAAATGTTTTTTGTACGAGGCTGTAAACTTCCTTTTTAATACTGTAAAACTGGAACAGCAAACCAGAAGTCTGTGGGGACTGACTCGCTTTTGGAGGCAGCCTCAAGTGGCCATTGGAGAAAACTTTTTGTGCAAGTTTTGGCTTCATTTTTCAGCTCTGGAAGTTGCTACTTGAGTGGGGCCATAGAAGGGTAGCAAACCTGAATGTTAATAAACCTTTTCAGCTCATGTTTGAGTCTGTTATCCAGTACTTACAAAATATCCAGACTCCATAGAAAGTTTTTGTTTTGCCGTCAAAGTTAGATTTGATCCCAAATGGCACCCTATCACTAAATATGTTTTTGCATATAAAGAGTCTTCTGTACATTCCTATTACACATTTAACAGCTGAAATACACTCCAAATAAAACGGCTTTAAATGTGATTTATTTTTTAACTTAGTTATACTTGTATTGCCCACAGCTCCATATGTGTAATCTTTTATGCTAAGCTAGGCTAAAGATGTCCTAACTTCAACTCCGTATTTAATGTGCACTGATGCATCAGTCCTCGAATGTCACTCTAGGATAGAAAACAAATAATTATATTTTCCAAAATACTGAGCATCACTTTTAAAACCAAGAAATGCCTCTAATACTGGAGTTTGCATCATGAACTCTTACTTAATATCACTCAGCTCTGTTCACGTGTTTTTATATCTAAATCTTCAGGCCACTGTATTGGTGCTGACACATTTTTTAAATTTCTTACTCTGATGAAATCAGAAACTTCCAGCAGAGGCTTTAACTAACCCTTCTGACACAGATTAAGCATTTATTGAGCTGTTGATTTCTGTTTACCTAAGCTTGCTTGTTCTCTGTTTAATTACAAACGATAAATGAATGAGATCAATACCCCCAAATAAATGAAGTGAGGCACATTTTAACGTGGGAATATTGAGCTAAACACTTCAGGCTGTTTCATTGTTTCGTGACCCAAGTCGAGTTGGAACCACCGCAGCATACCACAAAACAAAGCAACGCAGCCGTGACCTCAGATTGAAGGGTTTGATGAAACTTTAGTCATTCTGAATGTGCTTATTTTCATACCATTTCTGCTACACATTGCACAACTGTATTCTACCACAACCATAAAGTGGAGTGATTTGCACTATACTGAAGTGAATGTGGTCTACTGGATTCTTATTTGTTGTTGTTTTTGTGTCTAATTTACCTCCAGGCTTTACTGCTACTAGATGTTTGAGCAATTGAATCAATGAGCAATGCAAAAATAAAATATGGTTATCTGCATTCTTCATGAGATTTAGATGGTATTTAACATAATTTTGCATGCTACATATGAAGGTACAGCCAGTAATCGGTTAACTTAAGTATAGTGGCTGGGGAAGAGAGAAACGGCTAGCTTGGCATTTAAAGGAAACAAAATGGACCTTTTAGCACCAATAAAGCAATAAAGGGGGTAAAATGTGAGCAGAAACCTCCTGGGTTGGACAAATGGAGCCAGTGTGAAAGTGCCAAAGCTGCAGTTCCTCAAGTGGCCATGGGACAGAATCCAAAAAAAAGCTTTACACCTCGGTACAAAAAAGGTTTTGGTCTCTGTAGCTATTTTCCTCCTCAAAGACGAATTTTTGGGAGGGTGATTTTTTAAAATATATTTCAGTAATTGTTTTGCTCACTGTTCGGCTGTGGTAAAAAGCAATCCAAGTAGTCTGCTGTTCAGTTTTTCTGATAATTTTGTTGTAAGCTTGTGTTCTTCTAGTGTAAATTTGCATCCCATTTATCAAAGTAAATTATGGATGCACTTTACTAAGCAAACTGGTTAGCCAGTGTTAGGATTAACTGATACCTCCCCAGCTCTACCCTTTCGTCCAAATATGTTCAGCTCTAGGGGGAAAAAAAAAAAAAATGTTTCAGCTAATCCCAAGGCTTCAAAGTCCACAAACCAATGGGTGGTGTCACAGTGGTTACATCTATCTTTTAATATGGTATTTCTTGGCCATGCAACATCACAGTGGCAACAGACTATGGTGTCATAATTAACTAGAATTTAAAATCCAAATGCAGACACAAAAGCTGAGTGAAAAACACAAAAACAGGGCTCTATTTACAAGCTGAGGACACTTTAAAATACACAACCAAACTCTAAAGGGAATCCTAAGCAGCACCAAAACCAGGGAGTAAGACAGGAAAACACAGGAATCTCAACAGACAATCCGACAAACACAACGGGGAAGACATGACTATATTTACACAGGAGAATGATCACAGTGTGAAACAGGAAGGAGTGGAGTACTGGTGACAATTTAGGACAGAGCCAAGCCAGCTACTTCCGCCATAGACTGTATATAAAGATGGCCGATATGTCTCCACTTCCTTCCACTGTACAAAAGTGAAGCCACACGGAAATGGAAATGAAAGTGTGTGTGCTGCCATTTTGCTCCCTTGACCAGAGTGTCTGCAGTAGTGACTCGAGGGTGGAGATACTGTCAAGAGATCCCTCCTGACTTTGAGTGGTCAGTAAGACTGCAAAATTGCTATATAAATCTCAGGCTATTTACTAATGATGACCTCCTGCTTGGGCCAAATGTGAGCACACATACCCTACACTTGTTAACATGTCCTGCTTGAGAAACAGTCCTTTACTAAACTCTAATTACAAATGCTTCTCCACGAGCCCCTTCTGTGGGGTTACAAAAGCATGTATGACATCCTCAGTTAAAATCTGAATAATAATTACTGGTGTCTGCTTACATATAACTCATTTGTAAATCATGTTAGTTACAGTTTACACAACTACTTAAGACAGATATTAGGCATACCAAACATATGTAAGTATCAGAAAAAAACAATACTATATTGCCTAGTATATTCACATGAATATCATGCATGATTGCGCTATGATCGGCAAATACTTTTTTAGCTTTGATTATGCCACATGTGACAAACTCAAGGCCATGGAGCCAAATTTGTCCCCTCATAAATTTTAATGTAACCCATATATCATTTTAGGTTCTCAATAAATTTGAATAAACTTCATGATCAAAAATATTTTGCTTTTACTGCTGAAGTTCAAGCAGAGCCTTAGAATGTGAAAGAATGGTGATTTAAGTGACTTTGAATGTAACATGGTTGTTGGTGCCAGCTGGGCTGGTTTGAGTATTTCAGAAACTGCTGATCTGCTGGGATTTTCCCACACAACCATCTCTAGGGTTTACAGAAAATGGTATGAGGAAATATCCAGTGAGTGGCAATTCTGAGTAAAAAAGCCTTGTTGATGCCAGAGGTCAGAGGAGAATTGCCAGAATGCTTTGAGCTCATAGGAAGGCAACAGTAACTCAAATAACCACTCGCTGGAACCAAGGTGTGCAGATGAGCATCCCTGAATGCACACATTAAACCTTGAAGCAGATGGGCTACAGCAGCAGAAGACCACACTGGGTGTCATTCCTGTCAGCTAAGAATAGGAAACTGAGGCTACAATTCACAAGGGCTCACCAAAACTGGACTTTAGAAGACTGGAAAAACATTGCCTGGTCTGCTAAGTCTCGAGGGTCAGAATTTGGTGTAAACAACATAAAAGCAGGGAGCCATCCTGCCTTGTATCAACGGTTCAGGCTGGAGGTGGTGGTGTAATGGTGTGGGGAATATTTCTTTGCGCACTTTGGGCCCCTTTTATTCGTAGTACCAGCTCAGAATCAAAATCTCTGAGGAATGTTTCCAGGTTTGTTGTGAGTTGGCTGTGTGGTACAGCTGTAATCAGAATGCATTATTTTGCTTGACTAAATTGTATAATGGCAAAGCAGCTCTTTTGTGGACTGGGTGAAGGATTTATGTGAATCAAACTATACGTGAGAAGGCTATCTGGGACATGAATTTTTCATTCAATTAAAGCATTTGAATAAAATCTCTCTCTCTCTCTCTCGATATAGATATAGATATATGGCCACTGATTCTCTCAATCCCCAGTGTGGCCCTTGATGAAACTGCCTTTGACACCCCTGGATTATATAATTATAAGAAAGCTAAAGTTTCAAAAACCTTTGCTATTTCCATGGATGGACAAAGTTGTGTGTATTGGTGTGTTGTGACTGTTTGATCCAGATAAAAGCACTTTAGATGTTCAGAAACTTGGCAGCAATCACTTTATCACTTTTAGATGCATCCGGCATCAACATATTTTTTAGCGAATGTGGACTTTAAGTGTTCCTTTAATGTCTCTTTAGGTAAGTAACCTTTTACTCATTTAGCAGATTTCACTCAGAGATCTTTGTGCCACCCTGCATGCAGTCCTGGAGCAGCTTCTCTGTATCTGCAGATAATCTGAACTCTAATCTTCCCTGATCAGTTGGCTCAGCTAACTGAACATCATTCTCTTTTGCAGACAACATATGCAGTAAAGTGAGGGCAACGCTGTATCACAAACAGCATACGAGTCCACATGTATCTGTGCAATCTCAGAATATGAGCCTGAGAGAAAGTTGGAGTGGCCTGGATGTTTTGTGTAAATTCTCAGGCTGAAACCGGCCTCTCTGTGGCTCAGTGTCACGTCAATAGAGGAGAACACAAAGTGAATCCCAGGCTGAAGTTAACCACCATGCTCAATGCGGCTCTCCTGCTTTTTCCCACAGGACAAGCAGCTTCATTATGAAGCACCGTGGTCTCCTTTTCATCTCAGTGAGATCACCCCTGTGGGGAGTATCAACACTGTGAGCCACATCTGACGCTCTCTTGTCCCTGTTTAAACACTGAAATAGTGTTCCATCATATTGTTGTTCACTGCTTTCTTTTTTTTTTTTGTCATAATGCAGCTGCTTGGAAACTGCCACAGGACTGAAAGATCTCAGCGGAGAAAGGAGGTGATCAATTTCTGAGGGAACCCCCACCCACCCAGCCACTCTTCTTTCCCTCCTCATCTCCCTGACCCCACCACCACCTCCTCCTCCTCCTCACTTCAACTAGCCATAATTATTTTGCAAAAGAGCTGCAGAAAAAGAACACGCAGAGTAATTTCTCTTGCCCAGTTATGAAAAGCTCATTAAAAAAAGGCCTGGAACAAACAAAGCTTTTCCTGTGAGGCCTCTTTTCAAATTCATTTCATAATTTTCCTCTGTTTTAATCATTTATATCAATTAATCATTCCTTGGTGGAAAAGACATTCTTTGCAATCTTCCGTGGGGTTTTTTTTGTTCTGCTGAGTGAGAGGCTTGATGAGAATGTCAGGAGAATGTGGCTCAAACCAAGGCGGAGTAGCACTGGCTTTGCCAAAAGGGAAATCAGCTTGATGCACCACAATCTCTTCGGAGCTGCAGGAATAATTAAACAATTAAAGTCAAGAAAAAGATCATCTTTATACATCTGACGTCTTTCTAATGAAGCCAGGGGCATCTTATAAGAGAGCCTGTTTTGTCATGTAAAACCACTCAGCCTGCTGAATCTCAAACGGGCAAACTTTTCTCCAATAGCAACTGTTTTTGGTTAAAAATTGAAGACCTCACTTGTTTGCAGCTTTTTAAAAGAGCAGGTTCCCCCTCTCTCTCAGGGTGTCAGCACCATGTACATTGTTTTTTATTAAAAAGCATTACAGTTGCTTCCAGTTGATGTCATCTCTGATGTATCACGTAATGGTGGAAAAACTCAAACTGAAGGAATTAAAAGGATCTCAGCCAAATCAGGTCTTGCAGATTAGCCTTAATAGGTGTTGAAACCAATGACCCGAGGCTTAATGAGGTTGTAAACGACAGCAGGCATTGCTGCGATTTTTTTCAGTGACAGACGATGGCGCCACTACGCAGCTATTAGGGGGGTTTGATATTTCCCAGAGGTTGGAGTCACCCTCAGTAAACTAAGTAGTTATTGAATGTCAACTAATTAAAGTCGGACGTGAGATGAATGCAGCCTACAGGATGTTGCTATGCAGCTTACAATAGTCCTGAGAATGGAGATAGTTTTATCATTATATTTTTCGGCTATCATATCCAATCTCTCCATTTATGAGTATTATTGACGTTTAAAAGAGATAATATATTTATCATAATGATTGAAGCTCCTTAAACAGGACACTGGACTTACTCTAAGGATTTTCTTTGGTGTATAAATCCGTCTCTGCCCCTGTTTTTGCCTGTATACATTGGACCCAGTGTCTCTTCTCTCCGGTCCATCTCACCTCCGTTTCCATCCTGCTCTGTCTGCGTGTCCAAGTCAGTCTCGCCTTCCTCTGATTGGCCAGAATTGTTATTCCTCCTAAATGGACCGCGCGCGGATTGGCTGCTGAGGCCCTTTCGTCACGCGGCTGAAGGGGCTTTTTTACTGGAGGTTTCTTCCTGTCAGCGACACATGTAGAACAAGCAGCTAACGGGACCCAGAGACCAGAGCAGAGGATAGTCAATTACAGCCGCTCTGACTGCCTCCTTGTTTCTGTTTTTCCTCCCTCCCTCTTCTCCTTTCTTTTACCAAAACACGCACTTCTCCAGCTCAGTGGACACAACGGCATGCGTAGACGTGTAATTACGCCTTGTGATGGACTCGTTTTTGTTCCAGCGAGAAATAGAGCACTAAAAGCGGCAGCAGCAGTTAAACGGGAACCATTCAGTGGAAATACTATCTGATAACTCCATTTGCTTGCTGAACAGCCGAGCTCGAGGGTTTCGCTACCGCGCGGAGCTGGAGGCCGACGACCGCACGCGGTGGTGCGTCCGCTTTCTACCTGTACTTTTTTGGGGTACTGTTGTTGTAGCCTACCTGTTCGTCTACCTGCCTTTCAAGCCGTCAACTTTACAGCCATTACCCTGAAAGGAGACAAACGAGGTGGGTGTTTGCTGCTGGTACAGCTGTTCTGTGTGGTTACAGTGTATTCTTTTATATTACCAGTAATTGTTTGCAGTTTTCAGAATGGAAACAGTCGGTTTTAGTCCTGCTGTGTCTATTTTAAGAATGCCTGCGCTCAGATATGACAGCCGACATTATCCTGGTCCTTTTTACGCACTTACCTCGTAAGAATTTAAATGTGAAACTGCATTTCTTTTATTTTCTATTTAAAAAAATCAAGCAGCAGCCAGCGGACAGAAGCTTTTAGCACATGGCTGTCTGATATGTTCCCCCTTCCATCTCTTTCGCTCTGTCTTCTATTTCCATGACTTGGTCTCCAAATTGCTTGCCCGTGTAATTACTTGAGTTAGCCCATTTAAGTTAAAAGCCACCCCCCTCCTCTTCCCCTCCCTGTCCCCTCCATCCCTCAGCGGAAAAAAAAGGAAACTCCTCTGAATGAAACTTGATGATGGCCCCGTCTTGTTTATCCGGGAGTCACTTTCAGGTCGGCTTTTTTGATTCATCTCCTTTTAGATTTAATCAGCACTAAGGTACGCTGTGGTTTGTCCCTAAGAGCCATCGCTAATGGGCTTACTGAATGCTTTTCTCTGTGCACCCCCCACCCTCCCTCTTCCTAACTCTAATTAGCCTACCTGTCTTTCAACAAAGATTTGGCTTTATCCAGGCGAGTCTGCCTGACCAAATTGGAGAGGATTACATTTGAAAGACCCCACATTAATTTGGTGGGTGAAACAAATGCCTGTATTTCAGTAGATTAGAACATTTAACATCATTACAGCATGTCTGCACCGCTGTATCAGGGCTGTGCTGTAGATATGTGTTCATATTCATCACTAAGGTCAAAGGCCCAGCCAGGATCAGAACTAACATGCCAAACATCAGCCTCTCTTTACTCACTCCCTTGAGTTTTGCAGTGAGCATCACCTCTTTGCAGGTATTCAAACTGAGTGAGGAATTGTGTGCTACTTAGAAATTCTTAGGACAGCTCAACAAAGGCCCGTGCTGTGTAATTGTTCCTCTGGCCCAACAGTGTTATCAGTGAACAGACATTAATCACAAGAGGTCTGATGAAGCAACAGCGCAGAGATCAAGGGCAGATTAATTCACTAAGTGACTTGTGGCTGTCTTGTAGCAGATATCGGGCTTCGCAGCTACAGATACAACAATATGTTCAAACGGCTGATAACTGATCAGTTCTGACAAATATGCCAACTCATAGCTGTGCATGTCCTGACCCTTGTGTGTACAAAACAGTCCTTAAGTGTTAAAAGTCTGAACAGCAACCTGTCATGGTTTCTTCTGTGTGTTCTCAGGTACGATGGTGAATCCCGGAGGCAGCAACCAGCCACCACCGGTGGGCACAGGTTCTCTGTCCTGGAAGCGGTGCGCAGGCTGCGGGGGCAAAATCGCGGACCGTTTCCTTCTTTACACCATGGACAGCTACTGGCACAGCCGATGCCTCAAGTGTTCCTGCTGCCAGGCCCAGCTGGGCGAGATCGGAACGTCGTGCTACACAAAAAGCGGCATGATCCTCTGTAGAAATGACTACATCAGGTGAGAAAAGCATCAGGTTTTGTGTTCACGTTTTATGTTGATCAGCTTCATTTTACTGTCATTATTACAGAAGTATTTTGCTGTTGTAACCTTACTGAACAAGTTAGATCATTTAAACATCTTGCATGAATTTAAAGGGAAAAATTGTGCTTCTCATAACCCATAGAACTTTTCTTCTGGATTATATTAAGCAGTGATATTAAATCAAGTTAAAAGCAGGACTAAATTGATCTTTGCTGGTCATGCAACCATCGGCAAAGTTTGGTGCATTTCTACACAACATATGTCTCAAATTGTACTAACGTCATCAGTGCTCATTAAGGCGTCCTGGTTGAAGGCTCCCTGGGCTGCCCTGAAAGACACCAAACATGGCGCCATGTTGACAGAGCACAAAGCAAAACGAGAGTGGCTCTGCAGGTCATGGGCGGTCTGTCCTGTTTCATGGTCGACAAAAGAACAGAAAACTGGTCCTGAAGGACTTGACTTAGCTCTGCAAGAGACGTGTTCAGCGTCTGTGTTCAGTGCAGGCTGTTTTATTTTATTTTCTGAGCTTTATACAATGGAAAAAGGATCATTTAATTAGCAAAGAGAACCTTTTTAAATATTCAAGTAGTTGTGCCAGACACCCAACCAGAGCTTGCTGATGACACTCATTCTGGTCATGTTGAGCAGTCTTAAGTGACGAGAGAAGGTGCAGTTTACTGAAAGTTCACATGCATCCTTGACTCTCCCTCAGGTGCAAGACTGGTATTGATTTTTAAGCCAATCAATTAGCCATTTGCTAAACTTGAGTTTCTATTCATGCAAGACAGTCGAATCTTCAGTTTTTATTGTTATATAATAGAAATACATGCTCATATTCTAATGGATGGAACTGCACTCCAGTTAACATGCAACGCTGCTATCAAATCTGCACAGATAATTCAAAAATCTAAAGTGCGCCTGTGCGCTCTCACACCCACCTCATAAAAAGGATGGGGAAGTCAATGGGGTACTTCATTCATAATGGGACTATAACGTAATTAAAATTGGAAGGGGGGAAAATGTGGATACACCTTTCCACTTGTAATGAGAGCATGCTTGGTGGAAGAGCTAAAACGCACATTATGGAACCATGAGATCTCTGTGGAGATAAAGACAGGAGCGGGGTAGGAAAAAAAACATCTGACAGTGAGTCTACACAATTAAATGCTTTAATTATAGTCCCCCTCCATTTCCTTTAGTCCTGATGGGTTTTATCTAATGAGATCTGGTCCCTGGCTTGTATCCGCTCCCAATGACGTGTCCGAAATGAATGAGAGCCACACTGCAAACAAAACATTTAATTAACCAAATTGGCTTTTGAGAGAGAGCAAGAGAGAAAGACAGATAGAGAAGAGGGATTATTGTGAAGGCCATTTGCTGCTGTTTTTTTCCCCCTCCCTTCATCTTAAAGGGGCAGATTCATATTTGTAATAGACTGCTAAACCGCTCATACAACATATGTTCTCAGCTGCAGCTTCAGCTTTATATCCATACAGCTGATTTAATAATGCTCATCTGACTGATCAGGAGTTGGGATGTATGCCTGGCCAGGGATGATAACCCATCTCCTGTTTTCCATGCAGCGCTTGTCCCCAAAAGCTTTAACTTAAAGCCAAAGTTGTGTTTGCTGTGGGGATCATGTTGTTTTAAGCTGGAGGTGATATTATTTCTGTGGGCTGCTAGTGGAGGGAGAATTAATTTACTTGTGGCTGCTGGATTCAGGGAGAATGCTGTCCCCTTAATTGAATAAGCCTAGGTAATTAAATGGCACTTTTCCAATAGAACGTGTGAGGTAAATCTAATAGTTGGTTATTTAATATCACTTTGAAGTCTGCCCACTCAAGCACTATGACAGCACAAGAGAATGTGAACTATTAGGCCAGGGGAGGGAGAAAAAAAAAACTGGATCTCAGAAATTAATTAAATCGCATGCAATTTAGGGGAAACGTTTATCTTGATTTGTCATAACAGAATTAATTCAAGGCCTTCAATTCACTTGGGGCCAGATCTGTTACTCTGAATTAACCAAGTGTAATTTGGCTGATCCCCCACCGCCAGCACCACCCACCCTCTGACTCCAGCCCTACACACCTCCCCATCCCCCCGTCCTCCTGAAACACATGCACATCACAGATTCACGCAAACCCTCCCTCATCCTCGCAATCTCCCCACCCCACCCTGTCCTACCCAC